>CM039669.1:2352941-2520441 GCA_022405105.1 Aristolochia contorta | reverse complement strand
CCCATCACCATCTGTGGTTAATCGTAAGGAATCTGAATATAGGCAGCATCACAGACAAAAGGAATATCAGCATACATACCCGTGAGTGCACATTTCATACACTCTAGCACAGTAAACAAGTATGCAAATGCCACAGCCGTCCAAAAATGCATCCCTATCTTTCCCCAGTAAACGGACAAAGGCATCCAACGGCTCACCGTGCCAATCACCTGGAGTGCAATCTCCAGAAGCATTCCCATCACAACATGAAACCGGAAAAAATGAGGCCACTCTTTCTTCCTTACAACTCCTAAGTATGCAGCAAAAAAATAGGCCATCAAGAACCAGCTCGGCAGCCTTCCAATGGCTCCAAGAAAAGGATAAGTGAGAAACTCAAAGTCTTCTAAAAAGGGATGAAGATGGTAAGCTGTTTCAGCATACATCCATGTCTCGTGAAGGGGCATCAGATAGGGGATGCACGCTAAGGTTCTCCACCACCATCTCGGTTTTTTGGTCATAGGGGGGTAACGAAAGCTGAATGGAACATCCTTAGATGCTCGAGGAGTTGTGAAAGACCTGTTTTGTCTTGGGGTTCGCTGAATTATATTTGGAACGGTATGTATGAGACTGACATGATCCCCGCATAGCAAGGGTGATGATGTGGTTGAGAGCACCAGGTTCTTTCCTCCTGCAAGTTTAACAAATCATGTTGTAATGATCAGTTTACTGCATAAGATCCTGACAAGTGACCTTCCAGAAAACGAGTGTGTCAGATTGACCCAACAAGTGCTACTGAAACATATTTTCTTTCCTACAAGAAAAAATTATGGAAAGAAATGCTCAAGTTTATCATAGTTGTAAACTGCTTCACCCAGTGATCCTCCTATAGAAACCAACAGCACCAATTTCCTCATAGACAACCACCTTAAACATTGGTGTAGGAGGTCCACATGGAAATAAGCCTATTTCTCAGGAGTTGTTGAAGCACTTTAAGACTACCTCTTTTCTTCTCTCTCTCTCTCTGTTTTTTTTTTTTTTGTCTTTGAGGAAGTTTTTGAGACTACCTATCAAAAATTAGTGCATGAAAATTAAGGCCAAGTTTCATCTGGTGGAGTTTAAAGGTAAATGCAAGTTTCAGGCAGAAGCTTACTTCATTAGAAATAAAAGTCTATATGAATATATGCAATATAATAAACGTAAACTTATCTCCCTACATGTAACTCATAATCTTTTACTTTTAGCTTCCTTTTTGGTCTAACTTAATCATCTCCTTATAATAGTAAGGTTGCAGATAACATGGAGCTTACCTCTCAAAGGCTGCACCCTCCCTATTTGATTAGCTTGGCAGAAACTCTTAGTAGTTAGAACTGAAACAGTAACAGGCACATGAATAAACCGCGATTGTGAGCATACTTTCAAAGAAGGTTCACACAAGCCAGGTCTGCTGAATTTATATTTAGAGGTCATGGTGCAAGCCTGCAGAATGAAATCCACACTCAGCACATTAATATAATGATAAATTGCACCAAAAGGAAAGGGATATCATGAAAGGCTTAAAGGAAACCTTTTCTCATCAATGCTCTGAACTAGAGATTAAAACTTTTTTATCATTTTCTGGAGAGAGGATTTCTATGAATTGGCTGTATCATGAAATGAATCAAAAATAGGCTCCTTCTCCACATTTTCTGAGCAAAAGAATTCCTAATAACTGAAATATACAAAGTCATAAAACTTCTAGGCATACAAGTTTTCACCATTATGGTGCTACCACTTTATCTAATTTAAAATTCATGACATTATGACAGCAGGTTGTGAAAGCAGTAACTGAAACTTGACAACACTGGAACCAACTCAAATAATACAATCTCCATAATATGAAACCATCAGGGCTAAAAATTAAATCCAAAATGAAATCATTGAATGATAAGATCAATTTAAACAATAATGTATATCAATCAGTTTTGCAGACAGCTTGGCTCTCCCGGCACTTTGTATGGCAGTTTCTGTATTAGAACTTTTCGGATCTGGCACTTCCGAGCTTGACATAAGACTAATTTAAAGAACGCCTTGCTATCTGTACCTAGGCTAGCTAGTGAGGTTTTAGCTTATAAATGATCCAATAACAATAGCATATCACAACACCAAGATTGATAGGAATATAAAATTTATTGGATGACAAGAAGAATCCCTTTTGCAGAAAATGGACGAAATACTGTAATTGATGGAGTCATCCCTCCACACAATAGAATGCAATAGAATTTTCTAAGAATGGACATAATTTTGTCCATGGAGAGTTACAAATGGCAAGAGAGACATTAAAGTAGGCAGCTGAGAACAAGTTATCTTTTTCAGTTCTATTAAAAATTTTTTGAACTTGTTATTTGGTGAAGAGAGGTAAAAAAAAAAAAAAAAGGCAGCAAACATAGAAGCTTCGAAATGCTCATATACATAGCAGCTTCAAAGAGCTCAGTTTTCAATTCTGCGGTGCTCTATTTGCAAGATGTTGGACTCTTATTTCTTATTTCTGCTAAGTAGTCGATTTTCAGTTCCTCCAAGTCCAGGAAAGAAGTAGCAGCATCATCTATTCCTTCCGTAAGTTGATACCAGAGAACCAGAGAAACAAAAAAAGAAAAGACACAAATTTGAGAACTGAAGAGACAGAGGTTGACTTCTCCCCACCAAATGACCACCACAGAAACACAAAGCAAACCAACCATTTGAACAGTCACAAACATTGCATCAATTTAAAAAGGGGGAACAGATACGAGATCTTTCTCAAGGAATTTACCACATAAAATACCAAACATTTGTCCCAGACCACAACTACCGAAAACCCATATCATCATTCCCCACTAGTAAAAAAGGGTGACAGTGCGTTACCATCGATAAGCTACTATCGAGTCACCCAGCTTTCCCGCTTCGCACTTGAGACGAAATGGCAAGTCCTTCCTGAAGGCCTCCCACCATGAACGGTAGCGAACCAGAATTGCGCAACCACCGTCGTCCTCTCCGTCGGCCAAAAGGTCAAAGCCGGCCGGACAGAGTGAACAAGAGCTCAGCGTTATCGGCCAATCCTTCACCGGTCGGATAGACAAGCACAGAGCAAATCCGCCCTTTAATGATTTACCCTGAGATACCCATTAATACCACAATTACATACCTATTAAATCAAGTTCACTTTACCTTAATTTAATTATCAGAAGTTTAATAAAAGGACTAAAACATTATTCTTTCATATTCTACATTTATTTTGTATTAATTTACTATTTATTTTAATTTTAAATTAATTTGCAAACAACTTCAATGATAAAATGGAGGTAATCTCACAATAAAATATATAATTGAAATGAAATATATTGATGCCTAAAGTATTCAACAAAATTTTGTTAACAAGTGTGGCTTTAGCAGTTACATACTCATGTATTTTACTCTTTATGCATTCCTTCACATTCTAGAAGACAGTTATAAACAGGACTTGATTACACTCTTCAGTTTACACAAAATAAGACAAACCCATATTGTGGGGATCATTTCTCCCCAAAATTCTCAAGAGAGAAAGTAGAGAATATTGCTCCAAGATGCAATTCTTGTGTCACCTACCTTGTTTTTGGTCAAGTTAGATTAAGAATCTAACTGAGATAATCTTTATTGAATGTGCTTGTGTTTGTTGGGGTCGTTGTACCATGGCCACAAAATGAATCAGTTCCCAAATACTATAATGTGAAGCCTCTTGGATGCCTCTCTTCCCACCTTATCACCTCTCCAATTGGTTGCCCTAATAAACAAAATTTTGTTAAAATGAATCATAAAAATTTCAATGTTATTCTACATAACTTTTCATATATAAGCTCCAGTTATGTATACAAAATACTGGCCAGAACCACAACTAATAAGTAAATAATAAGTTAAATTATAATAAATTATATGTTATGTACCATTAATTAGATGTTCACAACAGAATTAGAGCTGGGTTAGGCTAATCATTTCTCTTTTGGCTCCATGGTTTAGCATAAAGGGTAGTTATTTGATTTGTGTAAACAGGAGATTTCAGGGTTTTAAAACATAAAACTCTTAAGGAAGCTTTTCAATAAAGGACTCTCGAAGAGTCCTGTGTCAAATATCAGCGCTTGATAACTTAAAACGAATTTTATTTGGGAAACTACACTAGTTCGTTCTTGATTACGGTCCTGTTTTCATTTTAAGTAATCCTTCTCCGACGTTTGAGGAATTTCATCACTGCCGTTATTCACTGTGCAAATTATTCGCTCGTTGTTGTAACCGAAATAACCTCTCCACCATCTTCCATCTTCCATCTTCTCCACCATCTTCTTCACCATCTTCTTCTTCTCCACTCCTCTGCAAATCCGAAATTAACAAAGATTCTTCTTTCAAACCCAGAAACGAAGAAGAAGAACAGAGAGAGACCCTCTGCAAATCCGAGATTACTCAATTCTAGATAGAGAGACCCTCTGCAAATCCGAGATTACTCAATTCTAGAGAGAGACCCTCTGCAAGTCCGAGATTAATTTATTCTTCTTTCAAACCCAGAAACGAAGAGAAGAACAGAGACACAGAGACAGAGAGAGATCTTCTCCACTATCTTCTTCTTTCTCCACTTCTCTGAAAATCCGAGATTACTCAAAAGTCTTCTTTCAAACCCAGAAACGAAGAAGAAGAACGCAAAGACAGAGAGAGATCTCTCTCGCCATGGACGTCTTCTTCACCATCTCCAAAGACGAGCGCTTCTCAATCGAAGTGGGTTACTTCGACACCGTCCTAGCCATCAAGGAAAAAATCCAAAAGTACCGGGGCCTCCCCGTCGCCTCCCAGACCCTCGTCTTCAACGGCCAAGTCATGTCCGACAAGCGCGACACCGAGTTCTACGAAATTCTCCAGGGCTCCGAAATCCACCTCATTCTCAAACCCGACTCCTCCAAACCCCCAATCCGCACCGCCGCCGACGAACCCACGACGGCGCCGGTGCGTTTTCAGGTCAAAATCCAGTCCTCGAAGCGGCAATTCACGCTAGCCATGGACTCGGCGGACACCGTCGGACGGCTGAAAGAACGGATTCAGGAAACAGAAGGAATACCCGCGAACAGGTTCTCTGTTTTTCTCGGAAACGTCGAGTTGCAGGAACAGGGGATGCATATCGGGGAATGTGGGGTGTCGGAGCAATCGGAGATCACGGTGGCCGCGAGGCCGTTGGGATCGACGTCCCCGGCGACGGCGAATAATGGGTCGTCGGCGGGGAAGAAGATGAAGGTGATGGTGCAGCCGAAATGCGGGACGAAGAAGATACCCGTCGAGGTGAGTCCGAACGATAAGGTGAGGGAGCTGAGGAAGGAGTTGCAGAGACTGCACCATCATCTTCATTTCCATCTGCCCCAAGATGGGTACTTTTTTATATATAAACAGAACGTCATGGAAGACGATCAGAGCTTCCGGTGGCACGACGTCCGGCAAGGGGATACGATCGAGATCTTTAACGGGAGTGTAACCGGTGGATCGTAACTACGGTCCTTCCCTGCTTTCTTCTTTTTTTCTTCCACAAGAGATTCATTTTGATCTTAGATCAATTTAAATTCTCTCTTATAGAATTTTTTTGTTGAAATGTGAATAATAAATTTAGCGATTGATCAGTTTTTTTTCTTGTCAATGACTTACACATTTATGGAGTAGTCGCCATGAAAATTATCATAATCAAGCTTTTTCTCATTCAAAATACGTCAGCCATACGCACGTCCTCCGCATGGAGAAAAAAAGAAGTTATATGAAATTTAACAAAAAAAAAAAAAAAGTCCTCGGGCTTCCGCTGATATTAACAAGCCCCAAAAAAAGTTTAGCAGTAAAATTGAAAATAATGCATGAAACCAAAGCCCAGAAACAATTTTCAAATTGCAATTGCAATCATAGAATATTAAAATATGGTAGCAAGTTTAAAACAGTTGATGATCAAAACATGGAATTTGCATATTATAGACCAGTTTTTTTTATAATTTAAAGAATTCATATTGTCAACAATAAAACTGAGATTAATCTATGTATGCTATGTCAACTGTTATTAATTGTGGGAGTTCAAATTTGTATGTGAATTAAGGAGCAAAATAAATTTCACTATTACAGTTGTTGACACAAAGAAATAACTGAAAAGTAAATGGGATAATTTCTCACACCGATGTACAATTACGAAAATATAACTATGATACAAATTACTACCTGTTAGTTCCAATACTCCCCCTCAAGTTAGAGTATGTAAATTTATGAGTGGGAATGTATTCTGTCATCAACGCTTGATTTTGAATCTTATCACTACTAAAAAATAGGTCTTCACCGGTGTTATTTAATCGCCGGTGAAAGATACACGCGGTTATCAAACAGCCGTTGATGACTGAGTAGGTAGAAGTTACACCGATGCTTTCAACCGCCGGTAGAGAAAAATCTTCACAGGGGGTATGTCTCACCGGCTGTTTAAAAATGACGTAGGAAAAGTAATATTCCGGCGGTTATAAATCGCCGGTGCAGGGTAAATTTTCCGGCGGGTATTAACCGCCAGTGAAGTATGCGTTATTAGTGTATCCCCGCAGTCTATAACCGCCAGTGAAGTATGCGTTATTAGTGTATCCCGGCAGTCTATAACCGCCAGTGGAAAATACATTTTGTCATTAACCAGCGGTTTCAGCGGTTTAACACCGCCGATGGAGTCTTTTCATCACTAAATTTGCCGGCAGTTATTAATCGCCGGTAACTTTAATAATTCAAAAAAAATTTCATTTTTCCCTGATAAAACAAATATAACAAATACTAATAATAAAGACATTAATCTGAACTGTAATTACATAATTCATTACATATATGAAACTCAAAGTTCATTACATATATGAAACTCAAAATTCATTACATATAAAAAAATTAAGCTGTAAATACATAATTCTAAAGTTTCAATACATTATTGTTCAGTAAAATTTAATGGAAACTACAAAATACATGTAAATCAACCATATATAAAAAATGGTTGATCTAAGTTGACTGCATAGAGAAACATCAATCTAAACTGACTGCACAAAAAATAGGACCCAAAATAATCTTAACTAACTCCCACCTCTGTCTTCTCCTTCAGCATGGCCTCTCTCATGCTCTTTGCCTAATAACACAAATCAAAACAATAATTACCTCTTGCGCTATAAGTTATGTTGCCTTTAATTTAAAAACCTAATATTAAGTCAAATATAACATACAAGGATTTTGTTGTTGCTGTGTCAGTATGGCAATTTGCTCCCTCATAATTGTTAGCTCCCTCTGAGTAACAGCCAACTCTCTATCTCTCTTGGTGTCTTTCTCCTTCAATTGTTCCACTTCCTACCTCAATGCATTAGTCTCTTATTGGGACCCTGACTTGTGCAAACGACCAACTTTACATCGATAAAAACCGTGGCCAAATCCCCTCTCGTATCCCCCATGATGTCCACCATGCAAGTGATCCAATAAATGTCTCAAATTTGAAGGATCACGTGAGTCTGCAATCTAGCGAGCAATTGCCTCACGCCGTAATTGTTCCTACAAAAAAGACATAACTAGTTAGCTTCCAAATAGAACGACTGAAGAAATTTTTTGAGTGTAGAAACTTACACATTGGTCACTTGTGCCATCATTAGGAAAAATGTCATCCTTCTTCACATGGGCCCCACATAACCATGAAAGACATTGAAATTTCTCCCTTTTTTCTTCCTCTATTTTTTAAAAACACCTAACAATTAGTTAATGCAGCAAATTATAGTAATAATAATTAGAGATAAAATGCTAACTACTTACCTATTGTTCATAATGTTGAGGATAAGACCTCGTCCCGAGCGTGTGAAGGACCACTTGCTTCGAACGATTGACCTTGTTCTTCTTAGACATTTGTTACACCTTTTCGTCATTCCAATAGGCCAATACCTTATCCCATGAGTCCTGACCTATGGTCTGGAGGGGACTCAATGCATACTAATTCGGGCTCTTACCGTCGACGCAATCTGCCTTTAGGTAGTTCCTGTTGTCCCTAATCAATTTTTGGAGAATTGGCTTCAGGAACTTTTTTGCATCCTCATCTGTCAACTTTGTTTTCCCATCATCGTCCAACCATGTATAAATCTCTTGTATTACAAGTAGGATGGCAAAATCATTGTGCATTAAAAGTTTGCATGTCCCACAACAAATTGATATTTTAAACTATAAAGCATGCATACGTACCGACATAGCGTTAAACCAAGTATCAAACTTATATCTTTGCTTCTGCCAATTCTCATGGAAAACGAAATATTGTTCTTCACAACAATCAGAACCAACTATGCGTGATAATATTCCAGCTTCCCTGTTAGTCATCTGACCTTCTTTGAAGACTACTTTAAGCGTGCTGCCCTGTTCGGGCATGAGGGAGGTCACTCTAGTAGGACCTCGTCCTACACGTCTTGGTGGCAACTGTGGTTCTTCAGGCTGGCTTTCCTCTGGTGGGAGTGTTTCATCATCATCAAAGTTGGGGTCCTGTGTTTTCCTGACAAACGTTGAGTCTTGTGTCTCCACATCTTCAGGCTGGATCAACTTGTTCACCCCTATCAATGGGCCTAGTATGACAATTACCATTATTATCACATACATTAAAAAAACGTATTTGATCATATTAAAGTTGCTCACGTACATGTTGGATCAGTACTCATAGGGGATGTATAGCTGGAGAACCAATTCCTAATGTCTCAAGAATCTGAAATGAACAGTCACATACTCTAAGCTGGAGAACCAATTCCTAATGTCCCAAGAATCTGAAATGAACAGTCACATACTCTATTAGCTACATTGTTAAACACTCACAACGAACACAAGCATAAAACATTTTTGTACCTATTTCAGCCGAGGCAGTCACCTTCTCATTACCCTTATCTTTCCTTGGCGGCATATTTTTGCAAAATTATATAAGAGCATTGAAATATTAATTACTTCAAGAAATTGACTGGTTGGGAAGACAACATTTTAGGAACATACATTGGTTTTCACCCAATTCTAGTATGTCAACCCTCACTCCAACAACCCAGTTCTTTACGCTCCCAAATAACATCATCGTCAGAGGTGTTCGCCGCTTCAGTTCCCACCCCTGGATCCTGAGCCTGTAACACTGTCTCATCTGCTCTTATACGATCATGAGCATCAATTAATGGGACATCGTAAGTGTCCCTTGGTTTCCACCGACAGACCACACTCCAATCAGGTGTGGTCGGATCCACCGAATAGAACAATTGTTGTGCTTGAGAAGGAAAAATGAACAGTTCATCTTTGAAACTTCGTTTGGTTGTGTTGCCCAAAGTGAAGTTATTATCGTCGATGACCCGTCCACTTCCCCCCATATCGTACCATGCGCATTGAAATAAATGCATCAGTTCGAATGTGCCCATGTATACACGAAGGATATTCTACAGAACACCGTAAAAGATTGCTTCCTCATCGCTACAGTAGCAATACCACTATTTTGAGTGACCCACGTCTCTTCATCGCCTATGCAGAATAATAGATATAAAGAACTAGATAGCATTTTTAAATGTAAACTAAGAATTAAAAAGAATATGAAACCATAAAATGGGAATCTAAAAGGGTTTTGCCTTAAACCCCTTAACATCATGAAAGGACTTCTTCCAAAGGCTTTAGAAATACATTTCAGATACTCACACCTACCTTTCCCTCTAGGAATTAACACCCTTAGGCTCATTCCGTCAGGTAGAAAACAAATACTTTCCCTGAAAATTCGAGCTTCAGCTTTCGATTTATAAAAGAGGGTCAAAATTTCAGAAAAATGCATTGAAGCACATCAACGACATCCTATCTTGTTTTGTGTTGTAAAAACGATTCTTCTGATGATTTTTCTGGTAGTTAACTTTTTTTTTTTTTTTTGAAAGTTCAGGTTGTTAACTTTATAACGAAATTCATATCTAGCAGCAACATAAGCATGAATTAACTAGAAATTTGACTAAAATCCCCACGGTATGATTTATCACCCTCGATACAAGATTCATTATCGAAGAAATCCTTGGAGTTTGGCACTCAAACCCATAATTTGCTTATCAGACATATATAAAAATCAAACTTACTCCAAAAATTCAGCCTTCCAATCCATGCAATTCAGGATCAATCCATAAAATGAAAGCATATAAAGAAGTTAAACAATATATCAAAGCAAAGACAGATAACACACTTTGGATATAAGTGAAGAAGTTAAATAATATAATTAAAACCAGCTTTCCACATGTTAACATGCTCTAAATCACTTTCCTAGAAATTCAAGCCGACTGCAAGTTCCTATGAAATAATAATCAACGCAGACAATATTTATTTAGAAATAGTGAACTAGATATTTCAAAGGTATGTGAATAAAATAAGAAAATAAACAAAAATATCCAATAAGATTTGCCAAAAAGTTAAACAAGTAAATTGATAAAAAAAAGTAGAAAGAAAGACTAATACGAAAAAAAAACTTCTATCATAAAGAAACTTTTGATTGGAATTGAAATAATCCTAGTTCTTGTTGTTATTGCGGTGTTTGTTTTCATGACAGAACTTTTCGTTATCATGGAAACAACAAAGGAAATGATGGAGAGAGAAATAAAGAGGCAGATTGAGAGGTCCAAAGAGAGAAATCGATGGACAGAGAAAAGACAAAGCAAGAAAGTGGAGTGAGAAAAAAATAGAGATATTGGGAGGTCCTAAAGAGAATGAAAACGACGGACAGAGAAAAAACGGAGAGAGATTGAGAGGTCGACAAAGAATTACGAAGTGGGTGAAAAAAATTGCCCAAATCCAGCAAACCAAAAATCTGTAAAATTAAGAAAACCCAAAATCAGTTAGGGCTAATAAGAAAAGCCTAACTCGAAAGAGGGAACATGTTCGGCCGGAGGAAGAGGGAACGGCTTTGGCCCTCTTCCTCCGGCCAGAGGAAGCGGGGACAACTTCGGGCGAAGGAAGCGGAAATGGCTTCGGGCGGAGGAAGAGAGAACGACTTCGGATGGAGGAAGCTGAAACGCCTTCGGGCAGAGGAAACGGGAACGACTTCGGGGGGAGGATTGAAGCGGGAATGGACGTTGTGGAGCTTTGTGCGAGAACAGCTAAAACCCCTAAGTCGGGCGTTTCATTTGTTCAAAATTTGCCGGTACACTGTACCAGCGATTTTTAAGTATACAACCGGTACAGTTTTCTGTCCCGGGGACGTTTTAGTAGCATGCCGGTATAGAATTCTGTACCGGCTATTTGTCCTCCCGTAACACGGCAGCGGGGAGTTTTTAAGTCTACGCCGGTATAGCTTTTCTTTACCGGCTGTTTTTCTAAAAACTTTGATGTGCTTAGTCCTTTTGTGGAATACAAAATTTGCTGCAATATCAAAAGTAACTCTATTGTACTATATTGTCACAATATAGAGGAGTTTTGTTGGTTTGTGGAAGTCCTAAATCAATCAAAAGAGCATATGAAGCCATATAGAGCTCGTTTGTAACTGTAGTCATGGCATGACATTTTGTTTCACCAAACGAATCGGAAAGAGTGTTTTGTTTTTTGATTGTCATAAAAGAAACAAGTGCTCCAATTATATAAAGTAACTGGTAATGGACCATCTCGTAGTGGGGAACTTGTCCTAAATAAGTAATGTTGGTCCTAGTGATGGTGATATATATGAGGCACCCAACCCTGATTCATTATGTAGACCTAGACATTTCTCCATGAGAAATGTTATTGATTTGCACTGAGCATACTCGTTTCTTTCAATATATTAAGCTATGTATGTTTTCTTTTTGCAAATAAACAACTTATTTGAGGACCTTGCAACTTCAATACTAAATAAATATTTCAATGTTCCAAGGTTCTTGATGCTTAAACACCAACTAAGATACTACTCGAAAGATTGACAAGAGGTGGTATCATCGCTTGCACAGAGAATATCATCCACATAGACAAGAAGAATAAGTATCAACATCTTCCCTTCTATACGTAAAGTGAGTATCTTCTACTCATAACTACCAAAAGCTTGCATACAAGTTTAGATTAGAGGCATGAAATCTAGGGGGAAGCCACGTGTATATTTCTTCTTTTATATTTCCATGTAGGAACGCATTATTCAAGTCAATTTGATGTAGAGACCACCCTTTTGCCACAACAAATGAAAAGAATGTGCGATCTGTTATCAATTTTGAATTGTACCAAATGTATCTTTATAGGCTTCTTCAACCTATGTATGTTTTTTTTACTATAAGCCTAACTTTATACCACTCAATGCTCTCATCTGCCTTGTGCTTGATTTCATAAACCTATTTGCTTCCTATCGACTTCTTGTTAGGTGGTAAAACTTGAAGAGTAAGTTCCATTTTCTTGTAGTGCTTCAATCTCCTTGTGCATTGCATCCTGCCATCGAGTGTCCAGCATATCTTCTCTATAGCTATGAGGCTCATAATTATCTTGGACAACAACTAAGTAGGCCTCATGTGAAGAGGAAAAATGTTAATAGGAATCTCAGATTAAATGGTTTATTCTCAAATCATCAGTAAGACTATCTCCAGCCGTGTTCTTTGCTACCTCCTCATTTATGTTCCCATCTAAAGCTCCATCCACTGATAACTCCCCCCCGAAGTAAAGCGTCTCCTTTATCAAGTGCATCTTCTTCATCGTTTGTAGATTGTGCTTGGAACTCATCTATGAATTGTCTCTTCATTGCAGTTGTTGGAGTCCATAGGTAAATGGAACTCACTGATGACAAAGAAGGCCGCAAGAAATCACTTTCTTGATTTTAAACCCGATTAATTGTTTGATCTTGAGCCTATGGAAAAACATCCTCATAGAAACTCACATCTCTAGTAACAAAGAATTCCTATGAGTTTGCATCATAAACTCAATAACCTCTAGTACCATAAGGATAGCCAACAAATATACAACAACGAGTACATTCAGTAAACGTGTTCGTGATTTTTCCTCAAGGTTTTCCTTAGCAATGGCATCCAAAAATCCTTGAACGAGTCAAGGAAAGTATCTTCTTAAATACTGCCTCATAAGAGGTTTTCCTCCATTTCCTTTCGTGGGCGAGTGATTAAATAAATAGGTAGCAGTAAGGGCACATTCTCTCAATATGCATTTGTAATTTCCTCCGTTTTTTTTGTGCATGGGTGTTTAATATCATGAGGGAATTCAAACTTTTATGTGACGGAGCAGAATAAACTTCACAGTTGTCTTCCTAGTTGAGTTTTCTTTATACGAAATACATTTAAGATGGACACAACAATTGGCCGAAGGAAATAACTGAAAAGTGAAGTGGATAGCTAAAACATAACCATGCTAGAATTAACTATTCGTCTGTTGATATACTAAATCCATCAGCTGAGAAATGAACATTGAAAATGCTTATAGGCAATTTCTTCCATGAACAACTTCTTTGACAATAGTTTTTTTTAAAAAAAAAAAAAAAAGAAAAGAAAATCTGGGGTGCAATCATGTGACATCCGAATCAAAATTCAATGTTTGCTTTAAAGTGTTTTGTTCGAGATTCATGGTAAGCAGCAGAACATCATAAGCCGTAGCATTGGTCCATCCAGTTGTATTTGTTTGGCATATGTGGAAAAAACATGGGTTTTTAGTCTTCCTGTCGACCCCTCTTTCTCTCTTCCAGTTACAGCCTGCAATCTTTCAGGAGTATGCTTTACACTGCAAGACAAACTAGGCAAGGCAGGCGGGAAGTGGCTTGAGTGATTCATGAATCAGTCTACCTCAGATAGGGAAAAGAGTACTGAAAGTTTAAACTCCACCATTACTTAAACTTTTGCTACTAAAAAGCTAGAAAGATTCTTTAATCCAATTTGAGTAATTCATGAACCAGTCTACTAGAAAGATTCTTTAATCCAATTTGAGTAATTCATGAACCAGTCTATCTCAAGTGGGGAAATGAGAACTGTTACTACTGAAAGTTTGAAACAGCTCCCAGGACTGAAATTAATCCATGGCTGCAACTGCTATCTTTTGCTTTGTTTTACTGCAGCCACTGAAAGCTAGAAACTCCCATTACTCCAATTCGTGTGGTTCATGAACCGGCACTCTGTCTCACAAGGGAAAACTAGAACTGCTACTTCTGAAAGTTTGAAACTCCCATTTCTGGAAATTAGCCCATGGCTGCAAGCTTTTGATTTGCTCTACTCTACCTACTGAAAGCTAGAAACACCCATTACTCCAATTTGTGTGATTCATGAACCCGCACTCTGTCCCAAATGAGAAAATGAGAACAGCTGCTGCTGAAAGTTTAACTCCTATTTCTGGAAATTAGTCCACAGCAGCAAGCTTTGATTTGCTCAACTGTATCTACTAAAAGTTAGAAACACCCATTACTCCAAATTGTGTGATTACCTCGAAGAGAAGATCACTTCTGCTATTACTCCTGAAAGTTGGAAACCCAATACTCCAATTTGGGTGTAATTCATGAAACCCAGGATTCATTCTCCAAATCAGAAGAGGCTGCTGTGTCGCTGCAGAAAGTTGGAAACCACCCATTACGTTATCCCCATGTCCTCAACCCTTTCCCGTTTCCTCTCCTGCTATCACTGCTGAAAAAAAGAACCCCACTACTCGAATTTATTCATGGCCACGTCCTCTAGTTTTCCCCTCTTCCCCCAACCGATTGCCCTCTCTAAAACCCATCATGTAAAACGCGAAGCCTAGGACGAAATCAAACGCAAATCCCACTCCAATTTACGCGGTATTGTTGAAGTTTAACGAGAGAAAAAGTGGGAACGAGGCGGCGAGAGAGAAGAGTTTGGGATTATCTTCTTTCCTTGCACGAAGCGCCGGCCACGAACCAAGGTACGTGTACCGTGTTCATTATTTCATGAGTCATTCGCGCACCTGTTGGGTGTGCGAGTCGGCCACCTAAGAAATATAATATTTTATTTTTTTGTGAGAGGGCCGGTGCCCGACTCGCACACCCAAATATAAAAAAGCAGAAATGGATACAAGACAAAAGCAGAAATGGAGAAGACTAAAGCAGAAATGGAGAAGACTAAAGCAAAAATGGCGACAAGACAAAAGCAGAAATGAAGACAGTCGCACGATGTTTGCTTCTTTTTGGTAAACTTTTTGGCCTTCTCCTCTGTCAGGCTAAAGAAGACGATAACCACCCATTTCGACCTGGTGTTCCTCGCGCGCTTCCGAATTGACCACAAGTGTCATTATCTTCTTCTTAAACAGAAGGTCCATATCATTCATGAGGTTCATGTGTGTTTCTATTGATCTTACAAAAAAAAATCAGACCAACAGTAACCATATGTTTTTCTCTGGGTACTCATTAATGTTGTAGAGTATCTCTCGATCAGGTGTTTGAAAGTCAGTTGAATACTTCGTATACATTAATAAAGCTTCGTTAGAAGATGCATCTTTAGAAGCTTTTACAACGTGAAATGAAAGAGTGGAAAAAGTGCAACTAATTAGGAAGTTTTACAACGTGAAATGGAAACAAGCCAAGATAATATTCATTTAATGATCAGTTCTCTACTATGGCAAAATGAACAAAAAGTTGGCAAAAGTACTAATGGAATTTTAGCACAATTTTGTTAAATGTGAAAAAACAGACATACATACATATATATAATCTTATGGATATATAAAGAAGCTAGAGATAGCCACAGCCTGCAGAGTTTGAAATTCAGGCCTGTTTCTACGTTGAGTCTTACCGCGTTTCTGCATGCCAAAGCAGAAGAAACCGAAATTGAACAAAAACAGGTAAGGGCCTGCAGTAAGAACACGATGCGGTCAAAGTTCAAGATTCTAGAATATCGAGTTCGGAGTTCAAAGGTTTGGTTATAAATACCCATTACATCTCCTTCGTTTCTGCACAACACTCACAGCAGAAAGAATCGTTTTTGTAAGCTCTGTGATAATGGGGATTCTTATTCATGAGTTTCTGCAACTGTTGAGTAATTTGGTTCTTCTTTTGGCTGCCATGACTGTTTTTTATGAGTGCTGGGTCCGGCCGATTCGTGCGAATCAGAAGCTTAAGAAGAACGGCTTCACTGGGCCACCTCCCCTTTTCCCATTTGGGAACATTAAGGAGATGATGAACAGGCCGAGGAAGACGAAGAAGGGAGACGATAATGATCACTCTGCAGACTTGCCTTTGAACATCAGTAATGATATCCACAGGACTGTCTTCCCCTTCTTTTCCCAGTGGACACAGAGATATGGTCAGTGGAGTACTTCATCTCATATTGATTGAACCATGACCTGGTTTTCATTAATTTATGAAGGCTTTTGATCGTTTCTGTATCATGCATGCTGGGTCTTCTAGGTCGTGGATGCTTGTCTGAGTGCATTAATGGGATTTAACGTAGGAAAACTGGATTTGCAGGGAAGGTTTTCGTTTACTGGCTTGGCACGGAGCCATTTCTGTACATTGGAGATCCAGAGTTTCTAAAGGAAGTGGCATCTGGTGTTGTGAGCAAGGCATGGGGCAAGCCTAGTGTGTTTAAATGTGACAGGAAGCCCTTGTTTGGTACAGGCCTCAACATGGTTGAAGGAGAGGACTGGGCTCGCCACAGGCACATTATTGCACCTGCATTCTCCCCTAACAACTTGAAGGTCGACATCCCCTCTCTCTTCTTCTTCTTCTTTTATCTCATGTGATACCATGTTAGTGTTAATTGCTTTGCTAATGGCTAGTCCATTAAATAATTAACAAGTTCCTAGGCCATGATGAGCATCATGGTAGTGTTAATTGCTTTGCTAATGGCAAGTTCTTTATATAATTTTACTAGTTCCTTTTGATACAGGCCATGATGAGCATCATGGTAGTGTTAATTGCTTTGCTAATGGCAAGTTCTTTATATAATTTTACTAGTTCCTTTTGATACAGGCCATGATGAGCATCATGGTGGAATCAACAAACCAAATGCTGGACAAATGGAGCAGCCTGGTAGGGGCCAACAGAGCAGAGATCAACGTAGAGAGAAGCCTCACAGACAATGCAGCAGATATCATAGCCAAGACCAGTTTTGGCATGAGCAACCAGCACTGCCAAAAGATCACCGAGAAGCTGCAAGCCCTCCAGCTCATGCTGTTCAAGTCCAAGCGCATGGTGGGTGTCCCCTTCAACAAGTACATCCACCCTCTCCAAACCCTAGAATTGAGAAAGCTGGGGAAGGAGATAGATGACCTCCTCCTCTCCATCATAATCTCTCGAGAGGGGGGTGGGCAGAGCGACGGCAGACCGGTCGGAGACGACCTTTTGAGCCTTCTGATGGCTGAGAATGAGAGAGGTGGCAGGATGGGGAAGAAACTGACTGAGAGAGAGCTTGTGGATGAGTGCAAGACCTTCTTCTTTGGAGGGGCAGAGACCACTGCTTTGGCCGTCTCTTGGACTCTTCTTCTTCTTGCTCAACACCCAGAGTGGCAGCAAAGGCTGAGGGAGGAGATCAAGGAAGTCACTGGAGGTCAATCTCTGGAATTCAGCATGCTCTCTAAGCTGCAGAAGGTGAGTACTACTACTTGCAACAAAATCATCACCACCCATTACCAAATAACTTGTTCTAAAACGTGGACAAAGGCATATTCATATAAAACCTAGCTAGTACTTGAATGTTGCATCTCTCATATTGATCTAAACAATTTTGGCAAAGGTGGTGGAAATTGGAAAAAGTAGTTCTAAACATACGTAATTTACTCCTTCCACAGTATAATCTCACCAGCTAGGGTTTCCTTGTCTACACAGATGGGTTGGGTCCTAAACGAAATCCTCCGGCTTTACCCATCCTCTCCGAACATTCAGCGGCAAGCGAGGGAGGAAATTCAAGTCGGAGACCAGACCATCCCGGAGGGTACCAACATATGGATTGATCTGGTGGGACTCCACCATGACCCAGAGCTATGGGGAGATGATGTGAATGAATTCAAGCCAGAGAGGTTTGAGAAGGCTCCCCATGGAGGGTGCAAGCACAGGATGGGGTACCTCCCATTTGGGTTTGGCGGCAGGATGTGCATAGGCAGGAACTTGTCCATTATGGAGTATAAGATTGCATTGACTTCAATTCTCACCAGGTTTTCCCTCTCAGTTTCTCCAAACTACTGTCATTCCCCAGCAGTTATGCTCACAACTAGGCCCTCTGATGGAGTGTTGCTCAACCTGGAACCTCTTCAGTAATATATATGTCATGGCAGGCTGCAGGCTTTTAGCTGATGAACTGCTGTGTGGTTATAAATACATGTATTTTGCAAGCAGATGCCCAAGTACTTTTCTTAGCTCCCTATGGAGTTTTGGTACCAGTTTGGATGTATTTTGCAAGCAGATGCCCAAGTACTTTTTCTTAGCTTCCTATGGAGTTTTGGTACCAGTTTGGATGTAGTACTTTTTCTTAGCTTCCTATGGAGTTTTGGTACCAGTTTGGAGTAGCTGTTTTGAAGTACTGTAAAAATAATCAATATCATAGCACGTACAATTGAGTTTGCTTATATTAAGATTTTTAACCCAAAGATTGATCATAAGGATCAAGTTATATACATTTAAGCGATTTTTTTTTGGGAGTTTTGACATGATAAATATAAGAGCGATGATGATATAAGAACTGTGGGTTTTTATTTCTATGAAACATCGTAGCAGTTTAATAAGAGATAAACTTAGAGAAAAAATCTGTAAGATTTTAATTTTTTAATAAAATATTATCAACGGGTAAACCTTAAATCCTAAATTTTCTCTACAATGCAGCCACGATGTAAAACCTTACAATCATGAAGTATTTCAATGTGACACGTGGCATCATTAATCTATAACCTATCTAATATCTATGAAGAGCAGTGATACAGGCACGCTGTGCCCGACTCGGACACACATTTAAATAAAAAATTATATTTCACGAAAACTTAGAAATATATTTTTTTATTTAATGTGAGAGCCGCTGTGTCTGCGGTTGTGTATGAATCATTATTCATATATGAAATAATAAAAAATTCTTTTTTTACTTTTTCCCTATTCTACCCCTATTAACTAGTGATATGTGTACTATGACATTTTACCATGAGTTTTTACAGTGTCACGGGTCTCCATAACAAGTAAGAAATAAAATAAGAACTAAACTTAAACCCTAGATCTTATTTGGAATGCCAACTAGGCTGCCAAAAGTGCAGCCATATCAGAATATAAAACCTCCCTGTAAAATACTGATGTAAAACCTCTATGTAAAATGTCTACTGATATTATTTTTTTTTATCTAATGTCAATAAAATAACAAAAAAAAAATTTTAATGCGAAAATTAAAAACATTAAAATAAGAGCAATAATATAAGTTCAAGGGTTTCTTACTTCCAACGCACATTCTGACATGCTTACTTCCAAGTCTTTCTGACATGCTTACTTCCAAGACTTCCTGATATGCTTACTTCTGACATGCTTACTTCCAAAACTTCACTCTGACATGTTGCAGTCCTGGTATAAGCTCAAGAATCCCATATTTTATTTTTTTAATAAAATATTATCAAAAAGTAATGAAAAACTGATAAACCTAAAATGCCCAGCCGTGGACACACCGTGACTCAATTGAGAAATGCAAACTAACCCTATTCTGCCCCTGGTACACAAATTCTCTCTCTCCTCACGCTCTCACTCCTTCGCTCTTCCTCTCCCTCACTCTCCCTCACTCTGCCTCTCTCTTCGCGCTCGTCTGCTCGCGCCTCTCGGGTCTTCGCCGTCTGATTCCGTGCTTCCACGACGGATTTCAGTGGAAACGAAAGTCAAGGGAAGTACCAGAAAGGAAACGGTGAGTTTTTCTTCTTTCTTCTATTTCACTTTCCAATTTTTCTGTGTTTTTGTTTCTTTTCTCTCCCGTTGCTGCTGTTTGCTTGCCCCCCCCCAAATTTTCTTTTCCAATTTTTCTATATTTTCGTTTTCGGTTCTCTCCCTGTGTTATTTTCCAATTTTTGCTTGCATCGGTTCTCTCTGTCGTCCGAAATTTCATTAAGTATGGCAATTTGGGTAGTTTTGAAGGAAATTTAAGCTGTTTTGATGTGTAATCTATTGACAGACCCCTTTGCCTATACCTCTCTTCTCTGTGAAACTAGCTCTGTGTCTCTCTCTATGAGCAATAACAACTCTTTGTCGTGGGAAAATAATTGAAGAAAATAAAAACTGAGAGAGGGTCGGAAGAGAGGATATATTACTTAATTATATAAAAATGTATAAAATCTTTAATAAAATCGAATCAATGACTAAAATTGAGTAATTTTATCAAATAAATTGTGGCCATATATAAATAATTGATGCTCCCTATCTAATTTCTTATAATTGGTGTCAGTTTTACAATAATAGGTCGTGGATATGTATATACCATTGGGCTTTTGCCCTATTTTTCTTCAACAGTTCAACACTGTATATTAATGAGGGAGGGAAGGCAGGAAATTCTGGAAACAGTATAACACCGGTCACTTCAGCTTTAGTTTGCTCCTGGCTTGGTAAGGTTCTTTTGTGGGTTCAGTTTTGTAGGTTGGTGTTTGTTTTGTATAAACAGGGTAGAATAGGACAAAGAATAAAGGCAGTCCATGGTTGGGGGCACTTTTTGCATTTAGTCCATGGTTGGGGAAAGTGCAATTATCTGATCCATGGTTGGTCAAAAGTTTCTCTCCCTGTGTGTTGCGGCTCCTCCTATTCTCAGCAGTGCTGCCAATGCTGCCACCATCCACCATCCCTCTTAATGGCCCAAAACCACCACTTTTGTGGCGTTCTTAGGTTGTGTAGTACTTTTGCGTTACTTATTTATTTGTGTTTGCTTCATTCTTCTGCTTTGCTATGCCTGTCTTATCTTGTATTTGAAAACCAAATGATAGTCGAGAGCCTTCTCGCAACAGCATTACTTCTTGGAGCATATCAAATTCTTTCTGAAGAGGCATTTCATTCAGAATTTCCATCCTACCTGTTGAGGAGTTGTTTCATTCGTAGATTATAAGTTGTTCTTCGATTTATCCTGGTGCCTTGTCTATTAGAAGGGCTTTTTTGAAGAGGAGCTAATTTGTGTTCCAATGTAAATTGCCATTTTTCTTAGTAGACTAGTGACACTGATTTTCTTTCTTTATCTACAAGAAGCACTGAAGCAAGTTTTGTTTCAACAATGAAACCCACTATGTAGTAATTATTAATAACATGGAATGGAGTATGCATGGTGCTATATCTTTTGGATGTTGAAGTTTAATATGAGTGTTTGATGTTATATAATGAACTATTTGAGGAAGTCTCTTCTTTTGTGCCTTTTTTAGTGGTTTATGCTTGTAAATTGTTGGTCTGTTTGTGTTGCTCTCATATTTCAGTAACTTGACGACAGTGTCTTATATGTTTTCATTTGTACCTTTTTTTTAATTGTGTTGGTGCCACATGGTTTTTCGATGCAATTTTAAGGAAGAAATAAAGTTGTTACCCTCCCGCCCTCCCACTCACTTACAATGGAAAATCTGAATGAAGCAAAAATAGAGTACTCTGAAGCAGCTAATGTTTTGCCCTTCACTGTCTCTTGAGAGAATAACAAGCTACAGAAAAAAGAAAAATAAAAATAAAAGACTAAGCAAGAGGAAGTAGACAATTTGATATTGAGCTACCTCCTTTAGTAAAAGAAAACCGGAATACAGAAATTTTGTGTGGAGAAAATACATCAGACAAGCCTATTGGACGCCAGCTTTATCAGAGATTGCAGATGGATTTGCAGGTTATGATTGGATTTCCACCAATCTGACACTTACCCAACCTTCTTCATTTCTAATAATGATTAAGGCATGCAAGAATTTTTCATATCTTCCATTTGTTTCCAAAAGTGATGTTTGGTTGCTCGTTTAATTGTCTACAGGTAATCAACTAGCATAATATAAGCTGCTTTAGTTTGAGATTTGTAAGATTGAGTTATATTTCATTGCTTATAAATGGCCAAGAAAAAGAAAGCTGGAGGGTCTACATCAGGATTTCATTGCACTACACTTCGAGAGGAGAGTAGCGGGAGAAAAGAGATCAAAGGGTTGAAAAATGTAAATTCTATGCTGAAATTGCAGCATTTGCAAAAACTGGCAACATGGGCTAGTGGAGAAGCATCTATACCTCCTTTGGGTGCTCTGTTTGGGCACAATATGGCTTCCGGTGCAGAGTCGTTGGGGATTCCCCTTGATCCATCGATCTTCCAGTGTCAGAGGTACTTGTGTTTCTTTTTTTTTTTATCTTTTTTGTTGTCTTCATTACACGCTGTGTTTTATTGGTTTACTATTTTTCTTGCCAAATTCTTTTGATGGGAGTAATGAATACATCTTGAAGTATGATACACTGAACTGCTTTTTTGTGTGTTATTTGATTCCCATAATCAAAAATCAAAACCTGGTTAACTTTGAACCCAAAACCTACTGCACAGGTGTGAAACCATTCTCCAACCTTCCCATAACTGCACTGTCCGCATTGAGAAGGTCACAACCAAGGCAAAGCGTCGGAAGAAATTAAGCAAAGTGCCTCAGAATAATGTTGTTTACACGTGTCATTTTTGTTCCCACCGCAACCTGAAAAGGGGCACGCCAAGAGGTTACATGAAAGAAATACAGGCTGGTAGCCGTCAATCCCTCCCAGAATCATTTTGCAACCTGTCTAGATGGGAGAATGCGTCTTTGAAGTCTGAAACTGCCTCAGGGTCAAAATCAAAGGGTAGTAGATGTCAACATGTTGAGAGCACTCCTGTTACCCCATTGCAAAAAGCAGGCACTGTGACTGAAAGCATGAAACTGAAGAGTGGACAGAGATTAACGAAGTCTACAGGGGTTTCTTCAAGTACCACCTTAACAGAACATGTGAATGGAAGTCATGGATCTAGCAAACGTAGGAAGAGAGGTTGGACTAGCTTGAAGGAGATTGCTGAAAGAAGTGAACAAGCATACAAACGGAAGCTTGATAATCTAACAATCCCCTTTTTATGTGAATAATGCTAATTGTTTCGGTCATTCACAACAGACTGGAACGTTGCATGGGCTGCTTTCATTGCTTTTGACCTTGAGTTGCTGGATTAGAGATCCAAATCACATTACAAGCAACTGGTCCTCAACTTCACAAGTCTTTCAGTTAAATTCGATGAACTAGGTCTAATGAAAGCTGTTTCACTTCCATCACTCGGTTGAATTGTATATCAATTCTTCATTGTTCTTTATGTAAAACCAAAGCAACTTTATGATGTCAGTTTCGGATCAGATGTTTAGCATTTGTATTCATGAAGAACAGAAACGAAGAAGGCTCGTTAAATATTTCAAGACTGTATGCCTTGGATGACCATCATGAACGCATATACTATTTGTTAGTTGATGCAAACAAAAAAAAAAAAGGGCCGTGTTTTTCTGCCAATTACACTTTAAGATTGAATGTCATAGAATTTTGTCTGCAGTAAGAGAGAAAAATACTTTGAAAATAACAATTATAATGATGTTGATTCTCCTGTTGAATAGTCGAATAGCATTCTTTAAAAAAATGACAAATGCTTGCGGAGGAATAATCTTGAAATGTTTGTACTTGTTAATCTCTCATGACCCCAAGGTTATTATAAGCATACTGGATTTAACTCGCACTTGCAAGGTTATCAAAATGTTTTATTGTAAATTAATTGTGTTATATTGCTATTCATTGAAGAACATCGGCTCTCAAAACCTACAGAAATGTTCTAACAGTGTCATGCACCTGGCCTCTTAATACTTGATTCCAATTATTCAAGCTGCCGTTTCTTTTTCCCCTTAATTTTTATACATAGAAGTCAAACCGCTTCGTTGGAACAAAGGCTCCATATATGAGAGGGCATGTGAACAAAATAGAAAGCCAGTCAGCTATGCATACAAAAAGACTGTACAAGAAGAAACTATCAACTACCTTGTACAAAACTCAGGTCACTAGTATATCTAAGGATGTTGGTATTCAGCTCATTTTTCGGTTGTTGGAATTGAAGGTTCTTCAGTTTTTACTCTGCTAAGAGATTTTTGGAATTCCAATACCGGTGGTTTCAGGACTCCTGCTGCCTTCAGGAAATTGTCTGTTGATGGCTCTTCTGTTTTTACTCTGCTGAAAGACTTTTGGGCTTCCAACATGGGTTGCTTCTGGACAACTGTTGATTTCTGAACAAGGTCAGTAGTCGCTTCTTCTGTCTTTACTCTGTTAAAAGACTTCTGAGCTTCCAACGTCGATTGCTTTGGGGCGCCGGTAGGTTTCTGAACATGGTCATTGCTCGTCTCATCTACTACTTTTGCTCTGTTAAAAGACTTCTGAGATTCCAACGCTGGTTGCTTTGGAGCTCCAGTAGGTTTCTGAACATGGTCATTGCTCGCCTCTTCTACTGCTTTTGCTCTGTTAAAAGACTTCTGAGATTCCAATACGGATTGCTTTACAGTTCCTGTAGGTTTCTGAACACGGTCAGTTGTAGCTTCCTCGGCTGCTTTTGATCTGTTAAAAGACTTCTGGGTTTCCAATGTGGGTTGTTTCTGAGATGCTGTAGATTTCTGGGCATTGTCAGTTGGCAGTTCTGCTTTTGGTCTGTTAAAAGACTTCTGGGTTTCAAATGTGGGTTGTTTCTGAGATGCTGTAGATTTCTGGGCATTGTCAGTTGGCAGTTCTTCTGCTTTTGCTCTGTTAAAAGACTTCTGGGTTTCCAATGTGGGTTGTTTCTGAGATGCTGTAGATTTCTGGGCATTGTCAGTTAGCAGTTCTTCTGTTTTTGCTCTGTTAAAATATTTCTGGGTTTCCAATGTGGGTTGTTTCTGAGATGCTGTAGATTTCTGGGCATTATCAGTCGGCAGTTCTTCTGCTTTTGCTCTGTTAAAAGACTTCTGGGTTTCCAATGTGGGCTGTTTCTGAGATGCTGTAGGTTTCTGGGCATTGTCAGTTGGCAATTCTTCTGCTTTTGCTGCGTTAAAAGATTTCTGCATTTCCAACACGGGTTGCTTCTGTCCTGTTGTAGATTTCTGGAAATTGTCAGTTAATGGTTTTTCAGAATCTCGGGGACTCAGCATTCTCTTCTCAATGTTTTCGAACTTGTCGGTTGCCCACGGTGCAGTGCCAACATTGTTAACGGCACTTGGGGTATCCACTGTCAAGGATGAGATAACATCTCGAGAAGCATACCATGAGTTGCCGCAAGCAATGCACTCCAACTGTTACATGGTGAAATGAGAAAACAACAGTAAGGCACAGTTTTGAAGTAAAGCAACATCAGAAGGATTAATCAAGCAATATTTAGCAATTCAGACATAATGAACTGTTCCAGTCATGAAAACCAATTGACTGGAAATCAGAGTACCATTTAAAAGAAAAATTGACAGAACCTTTCTGTACCATCCAAAAGAAAAATAACATGAAAAGTAAAGTAACATAACTGAAATAAACAAAATATACCATATAACGATCAGCAGATCCTCCTGCTTGAATAATATCTGCAACACCAACTTTCCTCTCAGTGCACCTTGTGCATACAACATCGGTCATCTGTTTCATAAACCGAGACCAATATAAGCAATCTTGCAGTCCCACAAAAGGGACTACATTTGCAACAAGATCCACAAATGGTAACAAAGCAAATTAACCTGCATGCTTTCTGCCTCCTCGGGTTCCTTAGCTGCTTTCTCCTCGGCAGTTATGCCATCCTTAAATACCACAGAAATAAATCAAATGAGACATACTCATAATTTTCTAAATCACAAATTCAAAGACAAGAAGACAAGTAAACAATAGTATAATTTTCTAAATCACAAATTCAAAGACAAGAAGACAAGAAGACAACAATAGTATCTGCCAGGGCTCTGCTACACTAATGAAAAGGACGCTACAGATGGTGATAGGTAACTCAGAGCTTACAGCTTAAACAGCAATTTTCCAATCTTTTAGGCAATTCTTTCCTTACAAGACAGACCTTTCAAGGAAAGGCCAAATGAGACCACCTTTCAATTCATAAGGCATATCCACAAAATGCCCTTCGAAAAGCTAAATACTCAATTAGAAAACGTAGCTGTTTTCCAAATGGATATATTCCTGAATACATTATAAATAGTAACACGTGTTTTGAGTAAATTCATATGGCAAAGAAAATAAATAAATAAGCCTTCCAAAATAATGACAAGGGGTAAAAATTAGAGGAAAGGAAACTATAAATCAATCAAATATAACTAAAAAGGTTACCAATTTTTTTAAAATATAAAAAGATGATCAAATTTAGTATTACAAATCTGCATGCATAGTTGTCTTTCACTGGCTCTGCACAGCCATAGCGAGTGGCTGACCTTAGAAAGAGAGAGAAAGAGAGAGAGAGAGAGAGAGAGAGAGAGAGAGAGAGAGAGAGAGGGTACCTTTAGTTCAATTGGTGACATGTTCAGAACAACTGATGGCTCCAACTCTTTATTCAGTAGACGCCGAGCTAGTAACTCATTTTTCTGTATTAATATTATAAAATTTTTTAGCTGATCGTAAGGTACTAGGCATTTAAAACTTCCCAATAAGTTCGCCAAAAGCAAGAAGACAATATTGAGCCAATAATAATAACTAACAATCTGTACTGAATCAGATACATTGTTTGCAAGACAAGCCATTCATAAATTTATTCATTTTTTAAGCAAAGGCAAGAATATGGACTCATTAAGAAATTGATATTCATATATATTATTCACTAAGTTAATTGTTACAATTATGCTTTCTCACAATTGTAGCCTACAGTAAGTCGATGTAACCACTTACGGATATCAACTTTTTCGGAGGAAAACATCAAAATCATGCACCAAAAATTTCTCAGAAAGTATACTGCATGTAGGCTGTTCTCTGTGCATAACCACCTAAGATGAGTCTTATCACAGAAGTAGTGAAAGAATATGAATGCCTGGTAACCACTATGCTAGTAAACTACAAAAATAACATGTCACGGCATCATCACTGGCAAAGCTATAGAGTCAGGGTTACCACAACCGATGCAAAAAGACCATTTTGTACAATTATTTTAACAAAATACCCCATGACATCAAATTTTTTTCTAAAAACAAAAAGATAAAAACACTTCCTTTACTAGCAAAAAAGCATGATGATGGAAGGAGAAACATATCACAAGAAAATTCAAAATTTGCAGCTTTAACACTCAAAAGGCATCCAACAGATTTATATTCTAAATGCAAAATTAGCAACACAGTTTAAAACTGTGTGCCGTGCATCAGTAAGTTCACATCCGGAATAACCAAGAAGTGAAATCAAAGGCCAGAACCAAGGCTGACTTACAGAAATTGGGGAAAAAAACATATTTTCAAAATTAAGCCTCGGACTTAGGCCTCTCCATGGCAATAAACAAAATTTAATGAGTACTTCTAAATACAAATGAAGTTCTAATAACATAACAATAAACAATGTCAAGTATGACAAAAAAATTTATATATATATATATATATATATATATATATAATTATTTTATATAATAAACCAACAATGTGGTGACACATTGCTGCTGCTGCTCAGTCCTTTCTACCCCCGCCATAAAAAGAATGTAAATACATTTGTAAACTAAAAACTGGCCCATGATCTCGCTACTTCCTTTTGCTAAAACTCCCAACAACTCCTGTAGTTGGGGACTCCCTCCAGTTAGAATCAAAAGTTGCCTTTATACTTCTTTTCCTACCCCTAGGGGAGTCTTATGCAAATTTCTCTTTTTCACAATATACATTATGAAAAGATTGATCCTACATAACTGTTACACCAGCTGCAAGATACTAAATGGGCAAGGCTTGTTGCGATAAAAAAATGGACTCAAAATCTAAACACTCAAAGATATATAAATAACGTCTTTCTAACATAGGCAATTTCATGATAAAGACAATGGAAAAAATTAAAGTACTCCTAACAAGGATAACCTTGAGGTTAAAGCACATTTGTCTCATCTTCTGGTTGTACTTCTGAAAGTCAGACCCAAGAGCATCATGGGAAGCCTTCTCAAGTGCAGTAACTGCTGCCACAACACTATCCGGCCAAAGAATGGGAACGCCACCCTAGAACAAATGGCACAATATCGGTAGCATAAGGACAAATAAGAGAAGCAATGACTTTACATGCAACCACTAATTACTCATGTACTAGAGACAGAATTTAAAACTGAAAACAACATAATAACAAACAGAGCAACGATAGAAAATTGAATTTCAGGTCCATTAGTTCAGATAGCAGTGAATCACCATGAAGCAACCATTCTTCAGTTAGATTTTGGCTAAAAAATAACATGTTCATCAGCAAGAGAAAATTCAGACGGTGGAGTGCTGATCACTATTATTCAAGCCTGCCTACATCACTACTTTTATCACCTTGAAACCAGCCTCTCATGTCACACCAACCCATTTTGAACCAACAGAAATTGAAACATAACTTGACTATGCATACTTTACCAAACAAAGAAAAAGATGACTTCTCACACAAAATTTGAGTAAGTCACTTTATGCCCACGTGAGTTTCTATAATATCTTACAAAGACCAGTGCATCATGACATTGATTTCAGACACACCAATGACCTAAAAAATCCACTCTCCAATGTTAACGTAACTCTTACGTAGGTGAGACATTAACATCTCCATAGGATCCCACTTTCGATGTCAATTTAAGGTTTCATTTAGAAATTGATTGCTCCCGTAAATAGGTGGAATTTTAAATTATCGTAATTCACTAAACGGGAGAAAAATTGCTCTTATATTCACTTTCCAAAAATCGTTATGTATGATATATTTTACATCATGTTGTTACTTTTTTCTATATTAGTTTTTTCAAAGACATTTTTTGTGTTACTAAAATTTTTTCGCAGGTTTGTTTCTGTTTTAAATTTTTTAAATTACGATATTACTTATTATATATCTATTTTTTACCATGTACCCATCTAACCACTGGTAAATACATAGATAAAGAAAGTGGAATCGAGGAATACTTGCAGAGGGTAATTATATGGATATGGGAACAGAATCAACAATAAAAAATGGGAGCAGTAAATGGAACACTATTCTACCAATCTGCAGTTGCCCACTTTCATATTTAAAATATTAATTTAAAAACTAACGAAAAATATGCAAATCAACTCTTTCATCCCATAATTCAAGAAAAAACATACCCCATCAGGCTTCGGGCTTCTTTTAGTTTCTATGTGGTTCGTGGAAGAGGGATTTTGATCGCCGTGAACTGATTTATCCTTTTCTCCATCATCAGCCTTCAAATTACATGCACCCTGAATTGCCTCCAGGAGCTTCTCCAACCATTTATCCCTATGCAGATCCCCAGTTAATGCTTTGAAACTCACCAGAATTTGGTAAAACTCACTCGAACAGCTTCCAGGAGTTTCAGCCTTTAGTTGTTGCTCAGATCTATTAGTCCCATCTTCATGCCTCGGAACATCTATTGGTGTAACTTTCTTTCTTAGGGTTCTTTTATTCTTTAATTGCTCCTCCTGCTCAACAACACCCTCTTCAAGCTCAACATCAACAAGCTCTCCCAATCTTTCCCGAGTTTTCTGAACAAGCAGATCAATTTCATGTTGTTTGCTGTCCTCATAATCTTTATCAGTTAATTTCCACAGTTTTCTCTCAACGGTATCATAAACCTTTTGCACAATAAATCCTGGGTGTTCTGAACGAACTGGAATCTTTTTGTTTAGGGGAACAAAATGGACAACACATCTATGCATCACAGATTCAGCAGGGACAACATCACGATGAAAACTATAGAAAAGCTCCCTGCTGTCACGGGCATCCCAGCTACCTCCTCCTTTCCTTTCCGCTTCCTCGGGACGGTAAAACCACTGACCAGTGACCATCATACTTCCATCTCTGGATTGTGTAATATCCTGGATAGGAAAAAAATCATAAGAAAAAAAAAAAACCAACAGTGGACCATGTAAGAAAACACCAAGTGAAAAAAGATTAAGACAAATTCCACTACTCTTAACAAGTAGTATTAACACTAATAACAAAAAATAACAACAAATGAAGAGATCACCTTAATAATTGCAACATATGGTTTCTGTGCTTTCTCTTCTGGAGTTAGCAATACAGGGTCCTCCTGCATGGCAGCAATAAAAATACCAAAATGAGAAAATCCAGGCTCAGAATTAAATCCTCAATTAATTTTAATACCCCTTGAAGAGAGACTATAACAAGTGCAAACGAACGAAAAAAATCAGTAAAGAGAAAAATGGTAGAGTAAAAGGTAAACACATGGTAACATAAATCTCATAATTCGCAATAAATTTCATATAAAAACCAATTGTTGAACCACGTCGAATTACTATTCTTTTAGGCACAAACAAAAAATAATTTTTTTTAATTCAGGTACGACTGAGAAAATACGAATAAGACCACTTCTCAATTCCAAACACCCCACAGCAAGCAAAACGCGAAAGAGAAAGAAAACGGAATTGCCACAAAAGAAAAAAAAAAAGAATAATTATTCAGAAAAAAAAAGGAGCACAAAGAGAAAAACTCACGAGATCGAAGCGATTGCCGTCGTACTCAAACGAGGCAAAGTGACTCTTCTTCCATTTCCCTTTACCAGACGTCCTCAAAACCTCCCCAATCGGTTTGGCATCCTCCAGCGGCGTCTCCTCTTCCTCGGTTTCTTCTCCTCCGCCCGTCCCATTCCCCTCCGCCTCCACCTCCTCTTCCCTTTTGGACCTCTTAGGGATCTCGGCCTCCTCCCGCCTGAGCCTCTTCCTCTTCGACCTCCGCTCGTCGTCGTTGGACGACAACGACGGCCGCGGCTGAGGACGCGGCGGGGGAGGCGGCGCTTCCTCCTCTTCGTCCTCGCTCGTCGTGATCAACCGCCTTTTGCCCATCGCGATCGCGGTGCGTGGCAGCTTCATGAATCTTCCTTCCCCGCCATGTCTGAAATGGCCTTTATAGAGGACAGCATCAGAAAAAAATGGGCTCGTTTTAACCAGATATTACGATTATGTCACCTCATTTGAAGGGACATGGAACGAGCGTGGTCACTCCCCGAGTCGGAGTCGGAGTCGGAGTCGGAATCGGATTTAATAAGTGGGTACATAACTAGGACTCAGGTGACCTTTTGAGTGGTGATATGCGTACCGTCAGATTTTACTCAGAAGTTTACGTGACGTGGCATCCTCGTTGGCAGTCCAAGTAAGAGATAAAGTTGGATTTATCTTCTTATTATATAGATAACCCTTAAACTCTAAACTAGACTGCCATGAGGAAAAAAAACCTTAAACATAGAAGCATTGATATCATTATCCTTATCTTTTAGTGGGATGATTGATTTTTTTTAGAGTGGTGATAATAGTACTGTCAAAGTTTATTGTAAGGGTTTAACATGACATCCTTATTAGCCGTCCAAATAAGAAATAAAATAAGAACTATTTTCTTATTCTACATGTAAGTCAAAACTCTAGACCTTATCTGGACTACCAACTAGGTTGCCTGTAGGACAACCACGTTAGGATGTAATAACTCATAGTACTGAAATCATTTCCCATTCTTTTTAACTTAGAAACGAGTCACTCAAGGAAGAAGTTAAACTCAGTCCAACTTGAGAGACTGACTCAAATTTTAAAGAAGCAAGAGTTATATTAAAGCCTGAGTTATGAAACCATGGTTAGACTTTGACATCATAACATGGTTTAAGTAAACTATGAGGAGGATATTAATATATGTCATAAAGGAAATATGAGGATTAATAACCTTCATTATATGGTAGGTAAAATTTAGTAATAGTATGACATATTTCGTATTCGAGTTTTTGCATAATATGTGACGAGAAAAACCTCACCGTGTTCGGGTTGACTGTTGAGTATTTTTGAGACTGAACCAAAGGAGAAAAAGGATTGAAGTCAAAGACTTCAACAAGAAGACAGTGGGATACTCATACAACTTACAAGACAGGACGGGAATATTAGGCAAGGATGAGGAGAGATGGGGTAGTGATACAAAACGGAAATTTAGACCTGGATGTTTGAAAGTGGATACGAAGCTGAGTCTCTGATCTTCTACTTCTAAATACTGATCATTTTTCCCTTCAGATCAGATTCTGAAAAATGGCTTGCTGCTATTCTCTTCAGGAGCACACTGGGAAAGAATGCACCATAAAGGCAAACCATGTCCCTGTAATTTTACTTCTCTGGTTTGGCATCACGTAACAGCGAGTGCATTTTTTTCTCTTTGTATCCAGAAAACACATCTGAAACAAATTCTATAATTTTCATTGAGCATTTCGCAGTATGCGACTCAAAGCTCGGTCAGATTGAATCCTCAAGTATGGATCTATTGATGTTTTGAAATATCTTGAAGAACCCTGATTCTAACGCTGGTCCATTAAGAGTGTTTACGTCAATGTAGTCAGCTAAACGCTTGAAGACTTTTATGTTTGCTAGTTTCATTAGAGATAATCTGCAAAATTTGAACGGTACACTTTAAAAATAAATACAAAGAGAGGTTCCTGAGGTTCCTCTCTAACGAAAAAAGAAGAAAATGTTATGAAATGTAATGATCCACATAAAGCCTCGAGGATGTCAAAAGAGAGGCAAGGCTGCAGGAAATCGTACATGCATCCACTGTTTCTCGTAAGCCACTATGTGAGTCCAACCAATCTCTTCAACTAAACTAAGCTTCAAGTCATACAACTTCCTCTTTGGGGGGTCTGAATCATCATGAATGACATCGTTTAGCACCTGTCCAAGAAAAACAATTGTATGAATAAACCCAAAACAGTTTAATTTGATCTAAAGAAAAGCCTAAATCTCAAACTGCAACTGTAATGAAGGACAATTGTGAAATGAAAAGCTCTTTGGCATGGCAGGAAGTGAATCTCTCTCGTCCAATATTTTAGATTGATAGACAAAACAGTCTGTATAGTAATACCCATTAAGTATAATTAGTTGGAATTATTCCACATACATATATAAGAGCCAAGCCCTGAAGCAGATACCTTCTTTATAATTGTCCATCAGTCTTCATAACAAGAATCTCTTTTTGAAACAAGTCTCAAGAAGTGAAAGAGCAAATCATGGTACTTTAATCTATGTGATGAAAGATTGTTACCTTGAGAGCCGTTCCATATCGTCCACAGCGTTTTTCTCGCAACACCAGGAGTAATCCATACTTAGAAGATTTCACATCAGTCCATCTTCGTAGCTCCTTAAAATTTTCTTCAAACACATCTGAGTCTTTTGAATGCACCGAGGTAGAATCTTCAGATGGTGTTTCAGTTGTTTGCTGCGTTGAAAAAGTTGAATTAGAAAAGGATAACATAAGAAATTAAGCCTCAACATCTAAAATTCTGTGCTGGACGTGCAAAGCAAAATTCCCAATTGTCTTCTTTTTAAATGTTGAGTAAATATAATACAAGGAAATGGGCAAAGAGATGTATGATAAAATGAAATTCAACAGGTATTATACTGAATGAAATTCCACAGTTACTCCTACTCACACGACACTTAAGCAATCCAAGAAATTGCTACATGATGATACACACACCACTAGAACACATCCCGCGTATGTTAAAATAAATGAAAAATTTATGAAACCTTTAGGGATTCAAGTTCTGCCAGTGCTAATCCCTTCCTGTACAACGCCTCAGTTAACTGATCTCTAGTTGTTTCCATCTTCTTCTTGATTTTCTACAAAACAAACAAGGTATATTGGTGTAGAATGAGAACTTTGGATTGATATCTTCATATCCAACCAAGAGAATTTGAGAAAGGACTCTCTTTCGAATTCTCCTAAGTCATTAAAGCGACAAGTATATTGGAAAACTGTGAATAAATGATAGCAGATTGCATAACCAAAAGACAATTTCTTCTTTGCATTTCCCCAGTAATGACCTGAGCCACCTCAATGATATATAGTGACATGTAAATCCTGTATTTAACCAGTTGCTATACTGGTCCATACCTCAAATTCTGGATCTTCAGGATCAGCTTTAAGCGAGAAATACTTCGCCAATTCCTCTTTGTCAACACTGTCAATCACCTCATCTGCTGCTTTTACAATCTGAGGTAGGTAAATCAAAATTGAAATAAACTCAAAAGAAAAAGTACCAGATTAGACAGCAAAAGAGCTGTGCCTACTATGGTGAGGGTAAACTAATTGTATGAGCATAATATCATTTCCTAAGAAGGTGAAGTGAAGAATAGACGATGTTCCCATTTAGCAAAGAAAGTTCAGGAACTCAGCATGGACTATATAAAAAGCAATGGGTCTGGGATGTCTACCAATCTGGATATAGAGTTACACAATTCAAGTGAAATCAAATGGCTAAGTTTATTAGTCCCTATGACAGGGAAGTAATTGAATGACACAAGGATAGATTATAAACATACTATACAAACAAAAAGAGAAAAAACTGAGTAATTTTGACTGCTTGCCCAGCACACATTCTTCGTTTGACAGTAAATCTCATGTGTAGTCAACTTGGTCCTATTCACTGAAACTCAAAAGTTCTCAGCACTTTGTTTATAAACCATATTGGCTATTATAATTGAAGAATTAAAAGAACTTCAGGACATCTACATTTTTTTTTTTTGACTTTATCAGATTTTACTTTTTGTTTAGCATTTCTTTCTGGCCTTTCTTTTTAGCTTCATATCTTTTTTTCATTTTTCTTTTTTTCTTTTTTGAGGAAACCGATGTTTTAATAATGCTTAGCCTAGGAGGGCTCTTTGACAACAAGATATTGCAATTAAACCCCTACCTTACCTACACTATAAGCAAGACTGTTAGCAGACCTTGGTTTACAATCAAAACTACAATTTCTTATTTTAATTGTCTCCCCAAGTTTTCTAAATTCCCAAAGAAATCTCCACGGTGGCTCAGAGATACCCATTCCCCAACCAATAATTGGGACTTTAATTTTACTGTATTCTTTTCGTCTTTGCCTTCATGAGAGAACTAGATTTTTTTCCTGGAGGAAAGACCTTGAGTTTTCTCCTATTTTTTCAATTTTGCCCACTGTCCTTGACCTCATCGTCTACTCTTATTTTTCAATTGCCTCCATCACCCATGTCCTCATCATATGAAATGGTTCCCAATTGTATTGCTCACCAGGCAATTATGACTAAATCAAAATTAATTGCTTTTTCTGCATTTTCTACTGACTAAGAATCCATCTTAATTTCCTTATCTTGGCAACACACATAAGTATCTGTTCAAATAAAATAAGGTGAATTAATGGGAAGATGAAACATCACCTCTTCATTATAGCTGACTTTATCTCCTTCTAATTTTCTAGACAGCAATCCTTCCAGTATCTTAGCAAGTAAAGGAGTATACTTAGGATATTCAGACTGCAAAAAGAAAAAGTAAGGTTAAGTTTTGATGATTGAAATAAATCAACAAAACTTTCATGGGTCAACATCCAACTCATAGACAATCTCAAGTCAGTGAGAAGATACTTGGGATATTCAGACTGCAAAAAGAAAAAGTAAGGTTGAGTTTTAATGATTGAAATAAATCAACAAAACTTTCATGGGTCAACATCCAACTCATAGACAATCTCAAGTCAGTGAGAAGCTAGCTCCAATAGTAGCAGAAAAAATGAAAGAATTACCTTGAGAGAATTACACAGCTCCTTCCAAGCTCCAACTTCCTCATCTGTTTCTTGCTGCAGGCTTGAAAGAAACTTGACCTTGGCAGCTCGAACCTGCAGTACAATGTGAATGGTGCCAATAGAAACTAAAGACAATTTTCCGAAAGTACTGAGAAGCGCTGTTTTAAGAAAGCCCCAAGAAGCTTTCTTTTTCTGAGAAAGTACGAAGACGCATATAAATCTAATAATAACAGTGTCACCTCTTCATCCAAGCGTTGAGGGACACTATCCTTGGAACTAGGACTACTTCTTCCTTTGTCCTCATCAAGCTGCCACAATGAAAAAAAGGGTATAGTTAAGACATAATTAAGATGTTTGCAGGACTGTTTCCTGAAAATGATATTGCTTTTGCATTTAAGGTAAGGAACCCCTTCTCAAAGAATTCATCTAGGACATTGTTAACAGTTAAACTGCAGGTCCAATCGATTCCATTGATTGTGAACCAGTACAGATTTTACTAAATACAGCTTTGTCAGGCTTGAGCAATAGCAAAATTTTCAGCTTATTCATCTTCATCAGAGCACTAAAATTAGAAGAGTTTTCCGTCGCTTCTGTAGGAAGTTTTTGGCCATCCCCTGTAAAGAGACTATCAGATCACACCATTGATGAGAGAACGTGATACATCTCCCTCTTCTGGTGTTACTTCAATGTAGCTCTTAAGAAAATGCAGGTGCTTCTGGAGGTGGTGAGGCTTCAAAACAAAAGAACTGATCATTTTCAGGCTCCAACAACTTAGTCGCGGCTCAACGATACCTTCATTATGGCAATTTAATTAAACTTTCACAGAGAACGGAATGTGAATTTCACATTACTGACAGGTAGAGGTAGCCAATCACCAAAAAGAAGGCCAGACAGGCAAAACTAAACCATTTTCTGTTCTTGCATATGTCAGAAACATTTGATGTACAGACTCACTAACATGGAACAACCTGCTTGTCTGTTTATACACAAAAAAGTGAAGGCTCATTTCCTATCTATCAAGGGGCAATAAGAGAGAAGCTCTTTGCTGGATTCTCTGCTTTGAGGCACTGATAATTGTATCATATAAACTTTTGTACTTTCCTTCTTCTTTCCCATGAGCTTGTCCTTCTTCCACGACGACAACCAACACTGTATGATTGATTTTCATCTTACACAATAAAACATCATTCAAGACATAAAAAAAAGAAAAATAATAGAAAAAAGAAAGATCTAAGGAGGAGAAGTGAGTCAATTTTCAGACCTTGGCTGGAGGCACAACAAATGAAATTTCATAAGATACAGGTCGATCTTTTGGATTCTGACCCTCCTTTATTCCAATAAATGGTTTCCCATAAGATACTTTCCCAACTAACAAGGAGCCGGTTGGGCAATTCTGCAAGCATCAGGAGCAAACTAAGTACAAAGAGAAACAAAGAAATGCATCTACTGTTACAAGAGAGACACAGATGGAGAGAGAGACAGAGACAGGAAGGACCTTTGGAATTTTGTCCTTAGGAGGTGGAGCCACATAAAATGCTTCCAATTCCCTACAGAATGCACATGAAATGATTTAATTACCACAAAAATGATCACATGAAACATAATAAGCCAGTAATCAGAATCAACCTACCCAGGGAGCAAGGTGGTGGATTTAAAGCCACCATTTTCTATTATGGAGCCATCTGGTTGAGAGAAAAAACTCAAACGAATGACTTCCTGCATCAAGACCACAGACAATTTTCTTGATTTATTTGAAAAGTGATAACATAGAATGCCCCAAACTTCAAGATTAGAACAAGAAGGAATTCCCAACAGCCAGTGGTGCCAGGCACTCCTATAGGCAAGCTCATCTTTGAGCTATTTGTTCAATTTTGTATATCAGGAACGGTCCTCTATAGATATAAAAAAAACAATCCATTGCAGGCTGGCTTTGCTATCATATTTAATACATGATAAAAGAGAGAGAGAGAGAGAGAGAGAGAGAGAGAGAGAGAGAAAGATAACAAGGATAGATAATAGATCACACAAGAAGAAAAATGTTCACACTTGTTTAATGTATAAAACTGTCATTGTATACCAACTTGCTACTCCAACTCCACATATCTTAGTCCGATTGACATGAAAAAATTTCTTGCATTTCTTTAGAGTTTCTTTTCTTTGGGAGAACGAAATAATTTTAGTTAGGACAGCTAAAAACCAACCCACCTCACAACAACTACTGGAGAGTGGAGAGAAGAGGCCTCCTTAGCCATTCACCTGTCAGTAAGGACCTGTAGGTAATTAGTTTGTATTTTCTTAGTGTTGGTAGATCCAAAGGGTCAAAGAGATAGCTTAACTCATCAGCTTCTCTTCCCTTCTATCTCTCCATTCTTTTTCCTTTTGTGCATTATCTCTTCTTCTTTATTTCTCACCTCCTCTCTAAAGCACAAAACATTGGCATGTCACCTAGATTTTCTGTCCTAAGTGTTGTCTCTCGTTTTATCTTTGTAGACATCACAAAGCCTAAAGCTATCATAGTAAAACCAACAAAGCACCAAAGCAGAAAATTGGATGTTCATTATATGTTATTATCAGCTTTCTTTTGGCTAATCAGTTTTCTATTTTTGCTTCTCAGTTTCTCTTTTTTGCTTCTCAGTTTCTCTTTTTTGCTTCTCAGTTTCTCTTTTTTGCTTCTCAGTTTCTCCTTTTTGCTATTATAAACGTATGAAAACAGGAGATGCTACTAATTTCTTCAGTCTTCCATGGAGGAAAATGGACCCTCCCAGTGAACCATTTTCTAGGAGCCAGTTGTTAAAGAAATTAGCAAACAAGGTACGCAAATTAAAAGATACGTAAAATAACAAAATAATCCAAATCAAACAAATTTCTTCAGTCTTCCATGGAGGAAAATGGACCCTCCCAGTGAGCCATTTTCTAGGAGCCAGTTATTAAAGAAATTGGCAGACAAGGTATGCAAATTAAAGATATGTAAAATAACAAAATAATCCAAATCAAACTATATCCTTGGGATCACAAAATAATCCAATTCAAATCATATCCTAGGGATTGCAAACCATGTAATAGATGTCTACTTATCCAAGTGGAAAACAAAGGTCTACCTTATCTTCCAAGCTACGATCAATGAATATAACTAATTGCTTCATCTTCTCCAAGTATTGTACATTATCATGCCTGAAATAGAAGACAGTAAAACAAAGAGCTTCAAGAAGAAAATAATGACTATATAGTAAATCAAATTTGTACATTAGCAACAAGCTTTCTCAATGCAGAATCTTTTACCTTTGTGTTATTTTGTTTCATAGTAGTTAGCAATAATGGCTCAAAATCCTAGAAGCTTTCATCTTCAGATTTCATTAATAAATGTCCTAACATACATAATGTTCAATACACAAATCTTCTTCTAATTTTTTTTTTTTTTTTGTTGAGCGTTCTTCACACCTAGGCAAAGAATAATTGGAAACATTTTGTGCATGTAACTTGGGAAGACACATATTAACTTTAGCTAAACATTCTAATATACATCTAATCTACTTTAAACATGTACCAAAGCAGATTCTTACACACGGTATCCACCCAAAAAGTATCTATGTATAGTAGCCGCAGAGAAGGCCACAGAGGAGGGGAGTGTTAATATTATTTCCAGAAATCCAGAACTACAAATTTATATACTCATTACTTAGGAAGAGACTTTCTAACTTTGGCTAGTCATTTTAGGTTGAACCTACACCCAAATCTGAAAAAATAAATGTCATTTGAACACCAGAAGACACACATACAGAAATGACATTCCTAAAAGGGTTTTTACAAATAATTTTAATTTTAATTCGCACTTCATATGCGCATATATATTTTACTTAAGTCCTTCATCCTATAATCAAGCAAAACATATTATGTTAATACATATTATTCTACCTTGTTGAACCAAATTGATTATTCTTCTTAAATATGATTTTTTATCTCTGTCAAATAATTACACAGATCTCAAATAACAGTCCACCTGTGAACATGCTTTTGAAGAAGAGAAGATTACCTTAGATACAGTTGTAAATTGTAATCCCCCTTAGGGAGTTTTACAGATTTTGGATAGACATCCCCCATTGAATATACACGCTGTGAATAACAGCTGAAGTCATTAAAAACAAACAGAAGCAATAAAAAATAAATAAATAAGATAAAAAGTGCCACAGTGAGTATAGAATTAAAACTTCAAACAGTATTCTCAAATTGGAGACTCTTGAGAAAAAGAAAAGAAAGATCCCCTCAAACTGTAAACTGAAGCACAGGTAGTACTTAACCTTGTTCACATCTGAAATGATGTAAAATTGTGATTCAAATTTAGTATCATATATACGGTTATTAAGCAGTGGCACTTGGGGCATCACTTCAGCACCATCATCCAATTTGAACTTGTACCTGTCAATCAAAAGCGAAAAAAAGTAAAGCATGTTAAATACGAAAAGAAACTAATTCGTAAGAGAGGATGAAAAAAAGTAATGATTAAACACTCACTTCAATATTAGTGCAAGTATCTGTTCTCCAGAAGGTAACTTATCACGGTGCAGAGAGAGAGGAGACAGATTAGAATCAACCGGCCGATATGGTATCCTAATCTGCATATACGAGTTTTTATTTTTAGAAAAATGTTAGATTGCAATGAGTATACATATATTGAAGACCAGAAAAAACGTACCTTGTTCAAAACAGCAGTTGGTTGAAGTTTTTCAGATGAAGAGAGAGCTTCCACAGCAAGTCTTATAGGGGCTTCACTTCCATCAAATGCGAATTTCTCTTGGTTGATGTTTATTCCATGGAATTGAATCTAAAAAATCCCCATTGGCTATAAATTTCAGAAAGACATGAAGGAGAAAGGAGCATGCTGCACGAGTAAACAAGCAAAACAAACCCTTTTCTTTTAAACTTCCAGATGATGCAATAGAGTTTTCTCCCAAATCCTCAATTCTCTTGACTTGAAACAGGACTTTACAGATAACTACTATCCTACTCAACAATGGTAATCAGCTTTTTGACCATTAGGGGCAAGGTTCTTCATGAGATCCTTCAATTACCTATTTGCGAGCAGTCAATAGCTAGGCAGAAGAGAGGAGACACTAAAGCAGTCACACAAGTAATGCAAGTAGGAAGAAGCTCCCACAGCATCATCATATACAATTCATCATATTCCAGGAAATACAATAGCCAGAGGGATTTAGTAGCAGGAGAAAGCCAACTGGGCCAAGCTGAAAGAAATTCCACCTCACGAGGCAATTCCTTTAGGTCTATGTTCTAACCTAGTTTTTCCACACTCAGTCTGCTATATTCTTGCGTAGCAGATTGTCCTTATTCTTTTTCATTTGTTTCAAATACATTAGCTGGATTTGGAGGCAGAAGTCTTTCTGAGGTCATCCCTCAACAGAGCCTTACATTTAAGAAGTCAGATCCATAAAAGCTACAAAGAAGTAATATAAATAACTTCAAATGATATCTGTGTATCTTGTATTAAGTGCATTTAGTTTGAAATGAATTCGTTTGAAATGAATTCGTTTGAACTTTTAGACTTATATTAGTTCAGATTTAATAATTCTAGGCTTAATTCCCATGAGAAAAAGTAAAGTGAACAAACATCCTTTTCCATGATGCCTCTGATTTTGATTTTGGATCCCAGCCTCCTTTTAAACTATCAAGTAATATCATGGAAACACAGAAGCTAAAGTTATCATGTTTTTGGAATGATCCCACACAGGTTAACCTAGAACCAAATTTGACATCTAGGATACCTCAAAATCTACCATCGCCACTTCACTGCTTCCTATTCCACTAGACCAAAACTGGGCAATTGCTAGCTCAATTGTTTGACCACCTTCTACAGGAAAAGTAAAGCTCTTCAGAGAAGGAGATGAGAATGTCACAACGCTTTCCCACTTAATTGGCCTCTTCAAAGGAGAAACCTGCATCATGGTGCAACAAGAATTAAACAATGTTTTCATAACTATTTTTGGTTTCCCTCTAAAAGAATGTAAAATTATGATAGTAAGTCGCGTATATCTTTTGTACTTGCACGGTGTCAACAAAAAATCTCCTTGGAGTATCAAAGCCATATGTCCTCATAGCTGCCTCCACCCAAGTAGCTCCTAGTGGAACCTTTAAAAATCTCCTTTCAATATGACCTATTGAAGTAATATAATTAGTATTATCATAACAGAGTATCATAGCTGATGACAATTTAATAAATTCAAAAACTAGATCAGCATGCAAGGCGGGTAAAAGAAAAGACAATGAACTCAAATCAACAATCCAATGACAAAGAATAGCAGTACCTGGTACAAATGATAGCCCAGAAAAACATATAATTGGGGGCTGATCTTTTAAAATCTGGGGCTTTGTTATAGTGATTGGCACCCTGAAAAGAGGACCGCGCCATGGAGCTTTGCAATCTAAGCCGTATACTTCATAGTAGTGCAACCCATCATGAAGCTTCGTTGGATCTACAACAATGCTGCAAAAATGGTTTAAAATTCTTAATAGCTTTACAGAAATTTGAAAAACAAAAGCTAATGTCTGAAAAGAGGGCTGGAGGAAATGATCATATGTGGGGAGCTTGATATAAAATAGTAAAGATAAATGACTTGGGTCTTTGGCTCAACACTTAAAGGAAGGGTTTCCAGTATAAGATCTTGAATTCAAGTCTCACCAAGGCTGAAGAATTTTACTCTGGAACAAAAGGTCAACCAGGTGATGACCACCTTGCAAGACTAGCAATAACATGATCTAGTCAATGAAAGTGGCCTCAGAATCTATTTGGGTGAACAGCAGTATTTTTATAAGCTACTAGTATTTCATATGATAAACATGTTCAAGTAAATTTTTTAAACCGGAATGTCCAAGTAGATTAAGTAGGGAAATTCTATGGCAGTAACTAGTAAGCTGCATTAAACCCTCAAATCATTTCTTACTATTAATATGATTCCTTCAAATAAGAAATAGATAAGAAGTAATATGCAGAATATGCTCGAGTAGAATTTTTTAAAATGATGTGTTCAAGTAGATTAAGTAGGGAAGTTCTAAGAAAAAATCAGTAACTAGTAAGCTGTACCAAACCCTTAGAGCTTTTCTTACAACAGGTAAATTGATTATTAAAGAATAAGAAACAGATAAAGAAGTATAAAATACTGTTTTAATTTAATATTTTTATGAATTATAATATTCTTGATCCATGCTATTGAGCAATATTTTAACCTCAGGAGCTGCCTCCAGCAAAATCTTCAGTATACACTAGAGGGAAAAAAGAGATGAATTTACCTATATATTATTCGTCATCCAATGGAATTTTACTCTATGATATTAAAGAAAAACTCTTTCAGAAAATTCCAATACCCTAGTTTTGTATTCAAAACAAGTATTCTAGCCATGAACGCATCGGTTGATTAGAACAGGAATCTGATTTTACTGAACAGGAATCTGATTTTACTCCAACCATAGGACAAGTAGAAGTTTTCACCAAAGATAGATGTAAAAGAAGAGATCAGAATAACCAACTTGAAGCTACGCCCATTATGAGTCAGCAGAAGATATTCGGGAGCACGTGCAACAGATTTTTCACTGGAAAATAACTGAATACACTCCTCAAAAGGAACCAACTGCTCCAAGTTACTGGCATCTTCATGAAATTTGGGCTCGACTTGCACAGTCCACTGCAAAGTATATCCTTGTAATTTAAGCAAAATCGAACATATATTTAAATAATTTTATGGAGTCAAACATATGATATTATACACAATATAAGTAAATCCCCAAAGCAAGCCAGTAAAAACCGACCAAAAGTTTCTCTCAACAAAAGCCAACCAAATGTCAAGGATCAAAGCTCTAGAATTAGTATGAGATAGTAGAAGTACACACGCTAGCAGATAACATGATGTAAATATGCCAAGAAAAATACTCCCAACAAGCTTTAACTTTTCTAAAGATAAACAAATCTATACCATCGGAAGCATCAATCTATTAGTGTTTCATAAAAACTTGATCAGGTGTTTGTTTATCAAGCCAGCATTTCGGGAATAATTTCCACGAGATTGTAGCTTGATCAGAAAAATTGTTATTATGCATTTATCTGGACCCTGTCAATGCACCCACACACAGCAAACCCAGAACAAACACAAATTTGCAGGTGATAACAATTCAATAGAAGCGTATATAGCAACAAATTACTGCAAACCCAACCTCAGTAGTCTGCTGACAGGTACAAGCCTCCCTCAGATAGACACCTCGAAATGTCGGAGCTGCAAATTGTGACATGAAAAATATTAATGTGGATATAACACCTCCTTTAAAATCTTAATCATAAGAGGAATTATCTTCCCACTGAACCATAAAGATGGACTTTTTCAAACAAGAACCTTCTAAAAGAAGCTGCTTAGCTTTTAAATGATAAAAAAAAACTCCAAAATATACAGTTTTCACTTGAAGTAACAAATCTGCAAAAATAGCAACAAAAACCAAAAGAAACCACAAAAGTTGACTAACTTGTTTTCCCTGCTCGAGTGACTGTAACTTTATACTGAACGCATGGAAGACTCCTAGATTGTCTTATATACTCGTGTGCCCTGTAATGAAAATCATTTACAAGTCAAGCAAGACCCACAAATAACAGGACTTCAAAATATCCTAAAAATTTCAGCAGAGAGAACTTTGTAGCATGAAAAAATCAGAGACTAGCCTGTCAACTTGCATAAGCCCTCGACCAGTAGATAATTTATCTTCAGGTAAATCACCTATAGGGAGAGCAGTATTTTCAAGCGCCCTACGCACTGTATATGGGCTCACATAGATACCTTCAACCTACAAATGTTTATGAATTACAGAGAAATAAACAACAAGAAACTCTTATGAGATATATAAAACTGACAGGAGTGGTTCATTTGACAGACCTTCATTGCACTTATGATCAAAGCAACACCACCACAAGCAGATGGAGAGGCCATAGAAGTGCCATTCATAAGCATGCGCCGCTGTAAGGTCCATGTAGGAACGGGAGCCACAGCCCCACCAGGAGCACTTACACTAACACCCAAGTCACCATCAGCTGTGGGCCCTCTGCTTGACCTACCAGATCTTGAAAAATTATTATCAATCGTGACAGACGCAGAAAATAGGAAAGTTCTAGAAATTTGAGAGCACAAAGAATGTAATATAACAAAGTTATTTTTCACTTCCTTCTCTTATAGATGGATTATAGAGCCCTACAATTAAAAGCCCTCATTTTATTTATTTTTTAATAGTGTAGCTTTTTTTTTTTTTTAAAGTTGAGATTTTTATTATTGTGGCCCAAATGGGCGAAAGATTACAACAACAAACAAACAACAAACACAAAAATGGTTACATGAAGCTAGGGGGTGACAATTGCTCAACAGTCCCTTGCTTAGCCAACTCATCAACCCTACCATTGGCACTTCTTAATACATGCATCCAACTAGTGACAATAAATGAAAGGTCTCTAATTTCATCAATGATACAACGCATTCGCCAAGGAGGCCTGAGATCATGCTTACGCCATTGAATCAGAACTTGGGTGTCGCCTTCAACATGCAATGGACCAACAAAATGATACTTGAGAAAACATTTGAGTCCATGGAGTAGACTTTGAACTTCTGCAATCGTAGATTCACTAATACCAAGTGGTCCAGAATATGTGAGTAATATATCTCCAGCTGAATTCCTGATTAGGCCCCCCACTCCAGCTAGACCCGGGTTTCCAAAAGATGACCCATCAAAGTTTAGCTTGTAGGAGTTTGGGGGTGGAGGAAGCCAAGCAATAGTTCTGACTAGTTTACCATTCCCTTCTCTTGCATGTAAATTCCAGGAACTCCATATAGTGCCACATTCAACATTCTTGAAAGCCTTGTGAATTTTCAGCCAACTAACAATCTGAGTTGTAATTCGATGGCAAAGGTCAGTCCAAGAGCTGGATTTATTTTGAAAAATTCGATTGTTCCTTTCCTTCGATATCATCCAAGGAATATATCCTATGCAACAAGAAAACATGAGCTTTCTTTTACTCCCAAGACCCAGGGAGCCAATGAGAGCAACAATACCATATAGGTCACGAGGGATAGGTAAAATAAGCCTGAATCTATTAAAGAAGAATAACCAAACTTTCCAGCTGTAAGGGCAATGGATCAAAGTATGATTGAGTGACTCACTTTCAGTATTACATAAAGGACAAACGGCATCTTGAATCTGAATTCCCATCCTCATCAACAAATCTCTAGTAGGTAATCTACCCCTCAAGCAGCACCACCCAAAGAAAATTTGTTTCTTAGGACCCGAGAGTGACCATGCTGCAGCAGCCAAGTGAGGTTGATGGCCTTGATTAGTTAAACAAGAGTATGCAGAGCTTACCATGAAGAGTCCTTTAGATTGAGGCCTCCAGATCAGTTCATCATCCTGGTCTCTTCTCATGTAAAAAATACTCAAATCCTCAAGAAATTTGGAAACCTCAATAGCTTCCTCATCATTGAAACATCTTCTAAAGAAGAGGGTCCAGTCCACATCTATTAGCTGACCAGCAAAAACAATGTCCCTTATAGAGCAATCTTGATGTTTGGCTAAGAGGTAAAGTCTTGAAAATTTTTCTGCTAAAGTAGTATCACCAATCCACATCATCACCCGAAACGAGATTACATTGCCAATGCCTGGCAAAAGAGAAACATGTTGAGTAAAGAACAGGAACATCTGAATAATTTTCTTCCATATGGAAGAAAGTCTCCCATATCTTGGGGATTCAAACCACCATTCCCTTGGCCTGTTGTCCAATACATTAACTATGAATTTCCTCCAAGTGGATTCCCCACTTGTGTTCAGCTTCCACAACCATTTAGTGAGTAAAGCCTCGTTCATATATCTTATCCTTCTGATTCCTAATCCTTTGTCCCCTTTGGCCTTGCAAACATCATCCCACTTGATGAGATGAATTTTGGATCGCTCCGAAGTACCCGACCATAGAAAATTCCTCATAGTTCTTTCAATGATGTTCACCACAGAAATAGGACAATGCAAGAAGGAAAGGTAATAGGTGGGGATGCTAGATAGACTAGCTTTGATCAAAGTAAGTCTACCGGCTTTTGTGAGTAGTTTCCTCTGCCATGTACTCAACCTGATATTCATTTTCTCGATGACTGGGTCCCATAAATTCCTTGTTATCCTTCCAGTGAAGAGGGGTAAACCAAGATACGTACTAGGAAGAGAACCGATTTTACAACCCAAAGATGTCAGCCATATCATTCATCATCGCATGATTGATTTTAGAAGCCATAAATTGCAGACTTGGACCAATTTATCTTTAATCCGGATATGATTTCAAAAAGCATCAACAAACATTTTACCACTCTAAGTTGCTCAATTGTGCCTTTACAAAAAATAATTGTGTCATGGGCAAATTGTACAAGCGGTGCTTGGAGGCAATCCCTATCAATCATGGGGTCCAACCAGCCCTCATCGAAAGCCATATTCAAAGCATGAATCTCGGACCTTCACCGCAATGTTAAAGAGCATGGGAGATAGCGGGTCTCCTTGTCTTAGTCCCCTTGTAGGTTTAATATACCCATGAGTACCACCATTTATGAGGACAGAGTATCTGGCTGAAGAAATGCAACTCCATATCTATTTTCTCCATCTCCAACCAAAGCCCAATTGCTTCATAACTGATTTCAGATAATCCCATGAGATCTTATCAAACGCCTTCTCAAAATCTAGCTTTAAAACAAGTCTTGGCTCATTTGACTGTTTGCAGGTATGAAGTATCTCATGCACATTCATTGCAGTGTCAAGAATAACCCTCCCCTTAATGAAAGCGTGTTGCTTTGCACTAATTATGTGCCCCAAAACATTTTGTAGCCTTGCTGCCAACAATCTAGCAATGATTTTATAAGTGCCACTCGCAAGACTTATAGGCCTGAAATCAGTGATCTGCTCCACACAGTGTTTCTTCGGAATTAGAGCGATAAAGGTAGCCCCAAGAGCGGAGCTAGTGAGGCCAAATTGGTGAAAGTGCTGAACTTGTTGAGTAATGTCATTCTCGATAATAGGCCAGCAAGCATTAAAAAACTCACCATTGTATCCATCAGGACCCGGGGCCTTGTCCTTGGGAAGAGATTTGCCCACCGCTGCAATTTCCTCAGTGGTAAATAGTTGTTCAAGCTCAATAGCCCATTCAGGTGTGAGCCAATGACAACATATACCATGAAGTAAAGGCCGATTGGGAACATCTTCTGCAAATAAACAAGAAAAGTGAGAAATAACATTATTGATAATAGTATCCTTGTCGTGATGATTTCTGCATTGATTGTAAGAGAGGAGATACTGATTGATTCTTCGCCACGCGAGATGCAATTGCATGGAAGAATCGAGAATTCCCATCACCATCACAGAGCCATTTATATCTTGCCTTCTGTTTCCACAAAATTGCTTCTTTCCTTAGCAAACCATTATATTCATGTCAAACTAGTAATGGAAATACATAAAAATATGCAAAATTTGCAACTTACTTTCCTGAACCACTTCAGCCCAGTGATGGAACTAGACCAATGCACCATGATGCTGCTGGAGTCCCCATCAATTTCTATTATGCCTTGTGTCCTATCTCTAGGAATCAAATTGCCTGGATCATTTTTTTTTAAAGTGGTGATTTTTTTGTTATGCCCCTAAGGGGACTTGAACCCAAGACCTCCCATTAGAACCCCCCCCCCCCCCCCCCCCAAGTGACCACTGAGCTAAGCTCAAGTTCACCAAACTACCTGGATCATTGGGACAACCTCTGCTGTTTTTTATTGAATAAGTGATACTTTTATTAATGAGAAAGTAGTGGTACAGTAGTATTCCAGATAAGGAACCAAGCCCTCTGTGAGTGTTGTGCAAGCCTAATCTGTTACACACATTCAATTACTGAACTAGAGATTACAATAGTCTCTGCTGTTGTTGAATCTGAATGCCCAAGAGGGCCAACATAAGCCAGTAACACCCATCCCTCCTCATCTTGAATCACCCCAACAAATCCAAATGAGGAAGAATGAAATTGGTCTTGATCCTTCCCGCCCTCGGGACCGTCACTGAATCATCCTCAGTGACCTTGCGGGTATGTCCAGTTCAGTGATTCTGCTCCAAAGAGTGTCACAATTCATTTATTGAAACATTAGAAACATCCTTCTTAGTCAATAGCCATTTATGATTTTGTCCATCGCCTTGTTTCCCACCAACCTCCAATTGGAGCATTTACAAGTGAATACTCTCATGTTACCTTCCTCCCAAAGTGCCTATGGTAGAATGGCAATACCACATTGCAACATGATATGGCCCTTCCTTGTTGGTACCAGAGCCCTTGAGTGAACGATAGTTTTGGATAGGTCCTCAGGGTATGCAGTGCCGATGCTATAGATGGCAATGGAAGATATCTAGATCTGCCTGCAGAAGGGACAGTATCAGGACGTGATTGATCGTCTCAAAGTCTGGATTAAAGAGAAGGCACACGAGAGATGAAAGAGTTATCCTAGGGTGTTGTAAATTCTCCCTGATCAGGATTCTTCTATGCAAGGAGCACCATGCGGAGAACCAACATTTTGGGGGTGCGGGAAAAGGCCGTGCATATCTTGCATCGTGCAGCATCTTCGGAACATTTTGAATAGCTTCAAATGCTGATAACACGGTAAATTCTCTTATGCGACTTGGTTTCCAAATTAGAATATCAACTCGCCCAATGAGGTACATCTCCAACAGTGTTTATTCATCCGATTGAACTGGCTTCGTCAACATTTGATCTCTCTTCCAAAAAAAATCCCAGTCAATGATCGCCCAATTATGGTCCAAGAAGATTTGAGCAATGGAAAGATCAGGTTGTTGGGATGGAAATAAATCTTAAGGTCCTTACCCAGTAAGAAGCCATGTGTTCCCGGAAGATCATGCATCTCCAGATGGAAAGTAGTCTCAGGGGGTACCAACTGAACATCCAAGAGTCTTCATTTATCCCAGAAAGCAGTATTGGTAGAAATGACAATGTGAAACCAATAAGAATACATATTCGGTCACTTAGTCTATGATACCAGATCTGCACATGAAACCTAAGAGTTGTGTTAAATTTGCAAGAGGAGTGGGAAAAAAAAAAAAAAAAAAAAAATAATGTTTTCTAACCTCTCTTTAATAATAATATCAATAGTTATTAAAATTACATTTATGTTCATGATCTCACATAAACCTAAGGAAACTAGTTTATAAGGGAAACACTCTCCTGAAAAATAAGTAAACCTAAATATTTCTTTGAACAAATTGCACCTAGTAAATCTAATTATTTCCTTTAATAAAATACACCTAGTCAATCTAATTATTTTTTTTAACAGATTGTACCTCAGCATGCAACTCAAAATAGTACATACCAAGTATACTCCAAACCTTCTGAAGGAGCCTCAACCACACAATGAGCTCCAGCAGCCATTGCAGGGGAAACATATGCACCTATTCCAATAATGCTTGAGCTTGTACCTCCCGGGGCACCCACCGTGTTCAATGCAGGACCACTGTTGCCAGCACTGCTAACAAATATTATACGGTGTTTGTTAACCACCTGAAAGTCAACTTGGATATTCAATACCACAACCACTAAAAATTAAAAAAACAAATTGTAATAAAAAGATAAAAGAGCAGTAGAACAAAGTTAGTGGAGGTAGTTACCTCATTAGCAACATCTACAAATCGTCCATAGTCTGGCAGCAGACAAGCCTCTCCATAGCTCATGTTAATCAAATCACATTTGTGCTACAGTGACATTCAAGGAGGAAGTTACAGAGGAATCAAAACTTTGCGCAAACATAGGGGTACAAAAATTAAAATATAATCAAGAGTCTTTAGGGACGACAATCTTAATTTCTTGAACCTCTGTAAAACTTCAATTAGATGAAGAAACTACTTTTAAAGAACATCAATACCCTGAGATATAAGCTGGGTTTTTTTTAAATGGCAAAAGATTTTTCATTGATAAGATAAATACAATGAGATGTAAGTTAGGTTTTCCCCTTAAAAGGAGAAAGATTTTCATTAAAACTGCAAAGGTAAAGTAGAATATAGCATACACATAGGCCACAGAAATGGCAAGGCCAACTCAGATGTCAAGACTGATTCCAGAAATTACAGGGTTTGAAAACTCCAGCCCTGGCTGAGATAAGCAACAAAATTTGTTGAGCTCAATTATTTAGACCAAGCTATACACCATCCTACCGAAAAGTCATTGATCTCACCCTAGGCTCCATGGAGGAGGATATTGGTTGCTTCCCCATCCAATTACCAGGGCTGAATCACCTTCTACCACCAGAGACTTAAGACCTTGGAGGCTTGTAGAAGTTAAGACTTGGACAGCTGAAATTCTTCTTGCAGAGCTTAAGACCCCTGGGCATCTACTCCATTTGAGCTACACTTGCCAGCCGGCTCGGAGTATATGAAAAATATTTTACCTCTGCTATCTTGGAAGGTTCCTTCCAGACCCACAGGTCAGGGGCTCCCAATAAAGAAACCATTGAAGTTCAGCTTGACTCAAAAATGAGATCAGGCCTGCCATTCCGCCATCATAGGAGGCCTGGATGAGCTGAAAAGAATGACTTGGTCCCAGAACTTTTTAATAACCGCAGAAGGAAATGGAGGCAGGCCATGGGTACTGAGAGTTAATAGGAGGGAGCCGTTAGTAAGCTTCCTAATGGTCCCACTAAAAGTCCCGGCTTTGGCCCTGAATACCCTGCTGTTCCTTTCTAAATATAACTCCGAGGCGTCAGAACTGCCTTCATAAGACTTACCAATAGAAAGATAAGGGGCAAAACGGCCACTGCTACAACATCAGGTCAAAAGTGCCAGCATACATATTGCTATGCTGAACTTTTCCAGGGCTGCCAAGCTTTCTTGCTATAGATTATTTTCGATATTGTGAATGCTCCTCTTTTATTGATTCACATCAAGGAATTCACCGCGTACAAAAGGAGATATAAGGCAAACTTATAGTGTCATAAGCTGCTCCCATGTCATAATTCCATTATTCTATGGCCTTTTATTGGATTTTCACAAGTCAAAGTGGAATGAATTTTAGCACCTAGTGACAATGACATAAGACTTCTCTTAAAAGCATAAGAATTCAGCTGCATGACACAGGTTTTTTAAACAGATAAGTTAAAACACGGCCAGCTGAATCCAGACAAATTAGCTCTGCTCAGAAAATTAAACTTTCATAATTCTGAAATAATGCCAGAGAATTTTTAAAGTGAAAATAGATTCTTTGTGTCTAGCATAACCTTTACAATTGGTTTAAACACCTATTGAACCTGTGGTGAAATCATCGTACTCATAATTTTTAAAAAATAAAATAAATAAGATAAATAAAAGTACAGGGGAAAGCATTTTTCACTTGGGCTTCATAAAGGGGGTTGTGGGATTGTCAACATGAAAATAAATATTTGTGTTGTCACACTAACCAACCTCCACTGCAGCTATTAAAGCCCGAATCAGGCCAGTACCAGTTTCCATTGATCCCAAGCGAGAATCTCCAATTTTACAAGAAATTAGCTGTGCTCCTGGTGCAATACCATTTAGCAATGGTTCCTACACAATATACAAGTTAAGAAGACATCATGAATACAGATATTGCATGGCCGGTGATAGAGTTCAGAGAAGGTAGTATAGGAATTTATGACAAAGAACAGCTAAATACCTTGGGGTGGTAAGCAGTAGCAATACCAGCAACATGAGTGCCATGTGGAGATGCGTCAGTCACAATGCTTAAGATATTTCCATCATCATAGACATTTGTAACAAATGAGCATGCGTCTAATTTGCTAAATATTCCATATTTTCGTTCAATCCTGCAAAGGAAGATGCCTAAAAGTCAATATCCTAGATTCTTCCATCTTCTCATATGTAAATCTACATGATAAGCACTAGATCTAGCTAAAGTCCACTTTAAATGGAACACCACAGACAGCAAATAAAAGAAGAGCTCATTTGAGAGCGAAACACTTAACAGTCAATAAGAAAAGAACATTATATGACATTTTGGCTGTAAACTTTTAATAGGACTAGGGCTTCAACCTTGAGCAAGAATAACGTATGCAAAACAGCAACCAGTATAGGATATTTTATCTAACTAAAAGCTGCAATATGAGCATTAGGTCAGTTGTTTAATATGTTTACTTTATCTACCATATAGGAACCTATCCTTGCTCAATTAAAACATGTCTAAATAAATCAAAGATAAGTTCAGAACACAAACTTGTAATTTGTAAGAGGAATAAAGTCAGCTAGTTTCCCATGCTCTTGATTATCTTCAAGACTTTGTGTGTCAACAGCAACCCTCCAAACATGACCATCATTCCATACTACAGCATCTATGACAGGTCCTTTATCATCGTAAGCCTGAAATTGTAAATAAGGGAAAACATTTTAGAAGGCCATGAAATAGAACAAAAATGTGTTCAAAAAAAGTTTGGAAGAAGATCCACTCACTTCAGATTGTTTACGAAGAAAATCAACTTTATTTTGAAGGTCTTCACGAAGCTTTTTCAAGTCATTCTCTACAATTTTACCATGTTTCTGCAACATAAAAGTTCCGTTTATATACAAAGGATTACACAAAAGTACCTTGAAAATATTCTGCCTTATTTTTTCGTTTGAACCTTTGAAACCAAAAAATAAACCATGATCATCTCAGTATGCTTGACCAAAATAAATAAATAATAAATTAATTAATTAATTAAAAGATATTTTAAAAAATTCTCGGACAGTAGCTACCTGGTCAAATTCATTAAGATGTTTTAGAGCCTCCGAAATGGCTTCCTGATTTTTCTCGTCCCACTTCTTCTTTCTCTCTTTCTGCCATGTTGGAGTTAGAAATCGTATTAACTATCATACATGTTAACATAATTTTGAAAGACAAGAATCTCTCAAATCAATTCGATCAAATATGCATGACTCATTACCTTGACACGAGATGACAAATCATCAGTGAAGAGCTCATATAGCAATTTACAACCCACATGCCACTCGCCTGAAGGATTTTCCCACTTGGGATTTACCCGCAACGTAGCCCCTGAATGAATAGGAATACAGGCAGAAGAGATGCAAGATAAAAGCCAGTAGTATTAGATAAAAATGCTAGATTAATCATGCAATGACGTCCATATGATATGATTTATAACACAAAAAACAAAATTACGGAATAAGAACTTCTTGAAAAAAATCTTCAAAATGTTGTGAGTGAACAACCTGATGCCCCCGTGATACAACCATCAGTATCAACTTTCACGACTTTGGAAGTGTCAATATCACCACTCCCCGTGCTACAAGCAAAAAAATATTCTTCTTGAGAGCTCTTACAGGACAAAGACAACAGGGCAAAACAACCAACGCTAACTAAGGCGCCATATAGAACATAGACAAGCTGGGAGAATGATGCAAATTAGACAGAAAACAGTAACTTATATTGAAGGTGGCTCAGAGTTGTCACACTACCAATCAATCACATCTAAGATTTTTGGTTTCCCGTCCGCTGTCACCTGTAAACCTGCAGCCGCTGGGTCGACGCCAGTATCTAAAAACACCGAAAAGTGCATAAAGCATCAAAATCCTGACTACTGATCCCAATACAAAGAAATCCGCTACCGCAACTTTGTCAGAAAAAAAAAAGGAAAGAAAATACAAAATCTTCTGCACTTAGTTTCATTCTTATAATCAACCCCTATAGCATCTGCAGCCGCCAAAAATCGACCGCTAAACAAATGAAAAAGACAACAAACTCATATTCTAAAACATAAATACACTTGATCATTACTAAGCTACACTGAACTCCCCGCCTTACTCAACAATCAACACCCACTCCAACACCAGTCAACAAAATTCCACTCCCAGAGTCAAACTCACCAAAAATCGCAATCACGACGCCTCTTCCATCATACTCCGGATGCGCCTCAATGAAGCGATCCGCCCCAGTCTCCTTCTTAGGCATGAGCGAAGCTAAAAATGTCCACTCGTTCAAATGGAAACCGCGAAGAGCGCCATTCTCTTCTACAGTAGAGGAAGCCGCAGCGGGCATTGCCCTAACCTTGATCCCACCTCTCCCGCGAGCTCGACCAGCAGAGGAACGAACACGTCTACTGACACAAGGCCGAAGGGAGAGAAACGGCGAAAGCGGAAAATGCAATGATGATTGCAATCTGTCAAAAAAAGCGGGTATATATAGTTTGACGGTAATCATTGTACTTTAACAGCTTTTTTTTATTTTTCTAAAAAAATGGGATTTTTAATTCCTGAATTCCCGTTCCCTTTTTCCTTTTATAGCAAAACTGCGAACCAGAGTTCCGGCACCACCCGCCGGCGATAGAGCGTTTCTACCGACAGACCCGGCGGCGACCGGTGTGAAATGGGAAGCCGTTTTCGCTTGGTTCTCGCATCTCCATCTATCCGAGTAAAGATATTCCTTTCATGGAAATTCATAATCAAAAATTAAAGAAAAGGGAAGACATTTTTGCCTAATTTTATCCTATATTATACAAGCGTGACACTACAGGTTCCCGTGGTCATTCGTCTCGACGGAGATCGGATTTTCTTTTACGGGTAATTGGGTAGTAAATAGTAAATAAATAGAAAATAATAAATAAAATAAATAAAAATCAATATAATGAAAATGATCCAGACCACAATAAAAAAAAGGATAATACTAGTGGCGCTTACCATTGATGCCTAGGGTTATCCTCTAGAAAATAAAATTTTATATAAAAAAATATTTTTTTATATTTTTAAGAGTTTAAATTAACATATAAGTCGGTGCATCAACTAGGTGCGCCTAAATTACTCTAAAAAACAATTAATATACAACTTTGTTTTTCAAGGGTCACAATACATTACAAATGTCAAATACAATATCTTCTATATTTAAAATAAGATAAATAAAAATGGTAGGGGAGGTTCCCTTTATTAAAGAAGGGTAAATGGGAAAATAGTAATCAAAATTTATACATACATATTCTTAGTTTAATGACAGGGTTGCTCTACACATTTTAGTTTAATTAATCATTTTGGAATGAAAATAGATCACACTTTTACACAGAGTCGGTTACAAGTAAGAACCGGGTCAAGCAGGCAAAGTACGTAAGCTTCTCATTGATGAAAAAGGGATGATATTGTTACATGTCAGCTTTCCAGTTCTAATTACAGTATAAACAGGAGACACCTTTCATGGTGATTTTGATGACTATTTAACCTTATAATGGAGCACAGTGTTCGTTTTGGTTTCAACTACTGGATGGACGACCATTCGTAGAGCAGTCCTTTATGGAGTGGCTCTTCTTCTTAGATAGAAGATGTCCTTTGACAACACTCTCCATGGCAATGGCTTCCTGAATGCTCACATGGACCTGTTTGCATAACTCATCAAGCGCCAGCATTGGAAATGGCTCCTCTATCAGAACACCCACCTGTAGAAACAACCCAGAAATTTAACACTGAAGAGATAGACAGATAGTGAGAGAGAGAGAGAGAGAGAGAGAGACGGCACGGAAGCGGCATGGTCTAAAAAAGAGTTGAGGCATTCGCATACAGAGGTCCGAGGCAAGAATAATTAGTGTATGGCTCTCACAAACAAAACACAGTAAGGTGTATCCCATAGTAGTCATCTTGATAAAAGCTTAAAGAAAACCGAGAAAGTAGAGAGACTCCAAACCAGTAAAATCTTTTTCTGAAAGCCAGTATTAGTAAAATGTAGAAAAAAACTTCAAGTAGTTGAGCCTTTACAGTAGGCAGTTTATAGACCTCATACAGCAAACTTTATGCTGTACATTATGGCGAAAAGATATCAGAATAACATGAAACAAGTAGGTTGTTCATATAATTCATATAATGACTTCAACAAATTTTTGTAGATGCAGTCATAATTCACCATCACTACAGTTAATTTCTTTTCTGTAAGAAAAATCTTAGCATGAAATTACCCCATACTTGGATATTATGGACATTGATTAGGCAAAATGTTTAGCAGGACGATAATTTTGAACTCTTCTTGTACAGATAATAGCTTTATTGTTTTCAGTTTGAAGCATGTTGGCGTATTAAAACACAGAATTGACAAGTTTTCATAACCACAATGGAATCAGATAAGCGAGTTAAATTGAAAATCATAAACAACAACCAGTACAGTATCTCGACATACAAAAAGATGTAAACAAGACTTACTTCTTCAATGCAGAACAAAGAGGCAGCACTGATGAATGTAGCAGGAACAACGATCCAATTGCAGTCATCCCAGAGTATAACGGGAAGTGTGAGATGCCATAACACCAGAAATCTCGATGTCAAACGAGTATATGAAAGAGGAATTGGAATACCCATAAGCTGTTCACAGGCACCAATGCCATCATGAAAACAAGAGATTTTTGACTCCTGAAAAACTGATAACAATGAGAAGTGGTACATAAAAACCAAAATGCCAGTTCAAATACATTAAAAAAGGGTATGACATGCACAGTTAACGAACCCAAAATTTCCTACTTCCCCCAGCACATAACATACCACAAAAAATTCAAGCCACTCCCAGTTTGCCATGAAGAAAGGAAAGTGACGACCAGAAAGAGAGAAGTAACAAGAACATCTCTAAGCCTTCACTGTCTTCTGAAAATCTTACAATGTTCTAGAGACCCTCAGAGGAAAGAAGAATACCATGATGTGCTTCTTTGCTTCGTCTAAGTGCAGTAACCGCAGGCCCTGAGAAATGAACTCAATGATGCACCGAGGTCTATGTTTGGATCTCAGAATTACACCTAAATCATCTTCTTCAAGCAAATCTCTCAAATCTGTTCCAATATCCGACCCATAAATAACATGACACTGCAAGACAGTGATAAAATCTTGTAAGGTTTTCCAGCAAGCAACGTGACCCAAATTCTTCATGTGCAAAACAATCCCCAAAGACCAGCATAGTAGCCACTCTTTCTAGTGTAAAACAAAGCTGTTACAAAACATAGGAACATGAAAACAGAGGATACTCTCTTCTGCAACTAATTAGTAAGAACACAAAGTATATGACAAGGCCACAATGCAGGGGAGATGCATAAAAAAGCAAGTTTCTTTCTTCTCTCCAGTACTCTTCACTGTGTTTTACAACATCTGAACAAGACCCAGGATTTTTTTCTTACAGTTCATCCTTCTCTTCGTACAAATATTCTTGCATTCCAACAACAGTTTTGAGGAAAGTTTAAAACTAGACAGTGAGTTCAAAGCAGAAAGAACTAGGTTCTACTCACCTTGAGTGCCACCGGAAAAGCCATAATGTAATTCAAAAGCGCCTCCCTCAACCCCAAATCCGCCTCCGCCTCCACTCCCCCCATCACCTCCCTAGCAAAATCCGCCGTCCCCACCATCACCCGCGCCCAGACCTTCCTCCCCTCCTCGTACCTCGAATACGACGCCTCCGTCCTAAACACCAGTAGCAGCGCCAGCGCCGGCGCCGTCAACTGGTACGGCAGCGACGAGGCCCTCAGAACCGGGAACTGTCCGGGCAACAAATGGGCCGCGACGGCGGTGTTGTACGCCGCGAGCGCGGCGGCGAAGGCGGTGAAGACGAGCACGGGGGGGACGAGGGAGAGAATGACCCGGGAGGAGAGACTGGAGAGGAGATGTCGAACATGGCGGAGGGAGCTACGGTGGGACAACCAGCTGTCGTGATTGTACAACAGGCGGCGCTGCCGCATACCCCGCTCCTTAATCTCGTCCGCCCAGTCAGTAATCGACTTGAAAAGAGAAACAGGGTCGAAATTCCTGCTAGAACCAGAGGATTCGGGAGGAGACCCAAGAGAGTGACAGCAACACACCCCACAAATCGACCGCTTGGAAAAAGGGATGGTGAAAGAGGGGGAAGCGAGTTTGCGAATTTGGGGAGCGAGACAGGATTTCGAAGAGAGATTCGTCGTCGTCGGAGGAGGAGGAGGAGAAGTCCCGATAGGAGAAGCCGGGCTTCTCATCGGATACTTGGAAGAAGAACAGAGAATTTAAAATGCCTCTCTGGGGTCTCAGAGACCAAGAAGCGGGCATGGCTTTGTTCCGTTTTCAGTGAGGGTGAAGAGTGGAGGAGGAAGTTGCAGAGAGAAAGGGGGGGACAGCAGATGAAAGCAGTTATTTGTGACCCAGAAATTTACACCTGTGTGTTTCGAATTGGATAGAAGAAGAAGAAGTTGGTGGAAGATTGATGAACGTTGCTACGGTTTCAAGTTTTCAACCGCACTGGGTGTGGGTGTGGTGATTTCGCCCACTGTGTTCTGACCCGCCGAGTCAACTCGGAACTTGGCTCGGGCAAACTCAACACTTGACCCTACCCATTCAAATATATTTATTTCAAAAAATGCTAGTTACACCCATAGCAGCACCTATCCCACGTACATGTTAATCTAAACCATTGAAGCCTAGGTGTTATCCTCTAGAAAATAGGATTTTATAAAAAAATATTTTTTTTTATATTTTTAAGAGGTTAGATTAACATGTGCATCCGCTAGGTGCATCCGCTGGGTGCATCTGCTAAGTGCATCCGCTAGGTGCATCTAGTATTACTCATTTATTTATTTGTGTTCCTTGGTTTGGTTTTTATTTTATTATAATTTATTTTTTATATGTATTAATTAATTAATCGATTATATATAAGGCTATTTTATTGTATTTTTAACTAAAATTCATAAAAATGGAATATTAATATAAATTTTGAGAAATAATTATTTTTTATTTCCTACTCAAATAATATTTAAACAATTTTGATTCTCTTACCTAAAGAATAAATATCTATTCAAGACCATGTCTCAAAAAGTGATATAGGGAAGAAGCACCACCACCTAAGAGTACTCTAGGGGCCATTTCAGCTAAACGGTCATATAAATTTAAAAGCACCATGTCATGTGTTTATGTTTTGTCCTAAACTACTCTTTCCTTTAAACTAAACAACATTATGGAATAATTTAATTTCAAATTTGACATTAAAAATTATCTTAATTATTTAAAAGGGCATCAATCATAATAAAAAATACATCCACACATGGTAGTCATTGGATGCTTGTTATCTTAAACTCTCCATTATATTTAAAATACGTGCAAGAAATATTAAAATCATCTTGATATGGGGATCTCTGATTCTTCGTTTATTGTCGCAGATATGTTTTATGATTTCTTTAAGTCGTGGCATCTCCTCCTTCCTCGGTTAGCTAATAAATTATAGTAACTCAAAATTCAATAAATTTTTACTATACTATAAGATAATGAAGTATAATAACTTAATAAGAGTCTTACGATTCCATAGTGGATGTATCTATCCTATTATATTATGATATTCGACAAAACTTAAAACTAATGTGTGGAGAAAATAATGCCTCTCTATTATAATTTGAAATAACTTAGATTAATAAAATATAAGATTGATTGTTAAAAAAACTAAGGTAAGATTTAATTGCATGTGATTATTTTATTCATATACGACCCTTTTGTTGCATGAGATAGGAAAATGATAATTTTTTGAATTCTATATTACTCTATGTAACTTAACACACTTATGAATTTTCAAACTTTGGGGTAACACAATGCACCGACAGTTTTGCATTCGAATCTATAAACAGCCAATAAGGCGGATGAAAAGAAATATATGTTGCTCACGATATAATATAACAAATAAATGTGTTTATAACATCATTATTACATACAATAATACAATCCCAAGTATATTCACTTTTGCCTACATCATCTAAAATAAAAGAGCGGTGATATAAGTACGTAGGCTTTTACTTCCTAGACTTCATATCCCGTGTTATTTTAGTTTACTGGGGGTTAGTCCAAAGAGAAAGTGATGTTTATGGAGAATTTAAATTAACTGATATTAAATTCTGAGTAAATAAATACCTTGACTTCATTTTTTTTATATTAGGTGTGGTGAGAGAATTTAGGAGAATTCAAAATTCCACCTATTTAGGAGTGATAAAAAATTCTTACTCAAAGCAACAAATTACAAAGAGAGCAAGAATTCAATATCTCTCCTAAATTTAAGAAGAATTATGTTTCATAACCAACTATATTTCACTAACCCAAAAATGTATTTTTTCTGAGATATTCATGTCCCTGACACTAATATCCCCGTACACTAACCCTCCCTTAATAAGAGATAAATTCTGAGATAAAATCTTTAAAATTTAAATTTTTTAATAAAATATTATTAATTTATTCTATGGGTAAATTCTAAACCCTAAATTTTCTCCTATGCCAACGATGCTGCCACGTCGGGTGGACGCAAAATCTTGAAGTAAAACCAGAAATTAATATATCATTTTTCTAAATAAAAATATAAAATCTCGTGAGACCCATTGATATCGTTCAAAGTATCGCGAGAAGAAGGATCTTTGACCGATAAAATGAGATAGATTTTGGCATACGCAATGTTTTGTGCAGATAAGATCCCTCCCGTGTCTTTTTTCCCCCTCGAAGCACGTGCGCCCTCACCTGGTCCCACGTGACCGATCCGATTATCTTAATTAAATCCCGATTAAGCCGGCTAGTACGGTCCGTGGGCTTTACTCCGACCCGGACCCGCCGAGTGTTGGAAATCGGGAATCTCCACTCTATGATTTACCTAAAATACCCCCTCAATATCTCCTAATGACATAAAAAAAGATTTAAGCTGAGGCTGAAGTGACCCTGTAATTTGTATGACATTACATAAGAAAAAAGGGGTATGTATTTGTATAACATTATCTGAAGTTACCATTAAAGTTGGGACTGAGTGAATTAGAAATAGTTTCTCTTATTTTATATTTCTAATTTTATATCTGTTAATCTTATGCTAATCTGAAATTTTTACATAGTCTTACTAATATAATCGAGACAATAACATTATTAACAAAGAGTGTCCTGTTGGAACCCATTGGTAATTAATTTTTAAGTGCAGCATTTTCTACCATTAGATTCACATTTCGATATTCATATAATGATATCTATGTAATGAATTTATTAAAAAATTTTAAATGTGAATTATTATATTTATTTAAAAAATAGCATGTCACTATGAACATAAAATATTAATGTTCTTTTTAAAATAAAAACTATCAAATGAAGGAATAAAGTTAGTTACACTTATCTAGACTTTTGTTCCAGCTTGGAGCCTTTGTATAAAAAGACATTATACAATATGCATTCATAATGTATTAAGGTTAAATCTCTCATAATACTAGCTAAATTAGGGTGTTTAATAATTTGCTCCAAATCAAGCTTGCACAAAAAATATATTAAAAATAATAATTTTATGACTAAAAGCGAGTATACAACATAAAATTCAGTGTGAGTGTACGTGGTGACTTATATTGATAGCTTTGCATTCCATCATTATTTCATACATATAAAGAACTAATAAATTCGATTCTATCTATCAAACTAATAAATGATCAACGAACTCAGAATTTGGCATTAAATATGTAAATGGTTGAGCCAACACTTGAATAACACTTGTCAAATGGAGGTTGGGAGGCCTCTTTAATATGACTTAGGACGTTAAGTTGAAGTAGTACCACGGTAGAATTGGGAGTTGGACCACACAGGCGATGGGGTAGATGAAGGTTGAGTACTTACATTCAATAGATAAATAATTACACAAGTACAAGGTTTCATGTGAACATTTTTCATATTTTAACATTAACAAAAAATCTAATATTATATATGTAATGCATTAAGAATCATGACAGTTTTCACTGAGAATATATTGGTAACATTGTTTTAAGAGAACCTTTTTTTTTCTTTTAGCACTCTTGGTAGAGTTTCTACATGGGATGCTAATTAGGGTTGTCCATTGTTGTGAATTTTGAAAAATAGATGTCCTAGGTGTAGGTTTCATTGAGACATATTCCTAGATAATCAGAGGGTCAAGCAAATAACATCTCAGACAGTCTAGTTGACACGTTCATGTGTAAACATTAAATTTAATCTTTTAGATCAACCTGAATTAATATTTATCAGGTTATATATGTATTTGTGTGGCCTAGGAGCCTGTCATATAAGTTTGTGGTACATAAGATTAATGGATTATGAGTATTGTAAGTGTAAGTGGGGAGTAACTAGAGTAGGAGACATTAAATGGCCTCACCTCTATGGTATTTTCGTGATAAAAAATATTTAATTAACAAAATGCCTTTTTACTTTTAAAATATCTTAAGAATAAAAATAATTATAAATAAGGTGAAATCCTTAGAGTCAATTATAAGTATTTTAGGGTTCTCTTGATGTTGAACTCAAATAACTTAAAAGTTTAAACAACTGATTTTCAGGCTTTGAGTTTGTTTCTCTATTTTATAGTATACTATTAGGTTCAATTAACCCGATCTAATTAAGAAAATTCGGGAAACGAAATGGAAAATGTCTGCACCATGTTCCCATCAAATGTGATGAGTAGGGCAATTAAATTTTTATCTTTTTGCACTTAAATCTTTAACTAGGACATGTACTTAGTGTGTGAACAACATGGGAATAAGGAAAGAAAAAGACAACCTTCCCAAATTTAACAAGTGTTTTTATTAGGAGTAGATTCGACATTTTTCAATTGCATGTTTTCAATATAAAATTTTAGTTATATATATTTTAATAGTTAATATTTTTATTCGAAAACCTCAACTTCTATTGTCGTAAGCAGTTTTGAATTTAGACTAATTTGAAATATTTTAGATGATAACAATAAAAGTAATGCTAGTTACACCTACACCTCACCACCATCCGCTGTACCAACCAATCAGAAATACTTTAAAAAAATAAAAAATAAAAAAATATATTTTATAAAATCATAAACCCTTGGCAGTTGTGGTTCATATTGGCTTCGCTAAGGGATAGGTGCAACTAGCATTTTCGTAATAATAACTTGAATAGATTTGGACCACTTAGGAGCACATTTTTTAAAAATGTTTGCATCCATATCACACAATTGCACTTTGTTCTCCACTAACTTCTTCAATATTGTCACACCTCTCAACTCCTACATGGAGGCTGTTTTTCAAGTTTGTCCCTCTTTTGTATTACATATTAGTTCATAAATAAAAGTTACATAAAAAATAAGTAAAAAATATTTATGGTAATTAATTAAATATCGTGTAATGGAGATGAAAAAAAAGCCATTCTTACCTCAACCCATAGGTTCTTCTTGTCCCTTGTGAAACCCTATTGGCTATCCCTCTTATTAACAATATAATATATATGATCAAATTTTCCTTTCATTTATTAATTTTATCTACTTTCAACCTGAAAAAATGAGAAATTTATGATTCCCCAATAAATTTATGTAAATCACTATCCTTGGGTTTATTCTTGAAATAATAATTCTTTGATTTTTAGGTGAGAATGCCGCTGCCAACTATATTAAACAATCCCTTGCTTCAACACGAAATCACATTAATTCTTCAAAAAGATAAGAAAAATCATAATCTATGCCTAACTCTATCCATAAAGGGGAAGCTTAAAAAGTTTCCTTGTTTCCTTGCTTGGTTTAAAACTCTTAATTCAATTGGGTTTCCATTTTTATGGGTCAACCCCAAATTATGTCACTTCTCAAATAAAGCAATTAAAATTGGACTCATAAACGCATTCATCTAAGTAAAATGCATCAAAGGGTCCATGCAAGTTGTACCTAGATACAAATTTGTTCCCGTGGAACATAAGTGGACCCAGTGACCTAATGTTGGGGAAACATTAAGAAGGTTTGGAATGATTGATGGTCTATGTTACCTCCCCACCTTTACCATGGCATGCGTGGTTCATTCCATCTCCCACTACCCAACAACTTTTTCTTTTTGTTCATTTCTTAAACATCATTAAAATGCATTATTTTACTAAATTACCCTTTTTCAAATAGTTATTTCCCTCTAATGGCACCCTGCTAATATATTTTATTTATCTGAATATATTAGCAAAACTTCCAAATAACAAAAGTTATAAAAAATATAAATATAATGGCAGAAAAGTTATAAACTTGGCGGACCACATTCAGTGTATACATTTTTAAGTGGAATTTTAACTTGCTGATAGTTTTATGATTTTACCTCTATTATCAATACACAAAAAAAAAACACTCTTAAACTCAGTTGATCAACTTGTCAGATTATTTTAGAATCATTTTTTCTTCTACAAAGTATCATTTGAGAAACAAAAATTATCATTATTATACAAATAATATTAAATAATATTCTAATTAAAACTTATTAGGAGGATAGAAAAAAATTATTAAAATACATCGAATTATTTTACTACAAGAAAACACTATTGACTTAATTGATCAGCTTGTCTGATTATGTAGCACCATTTTTTTTTTGTATAAGGATCATTTGATAAAAAAAATATTATCATTATTAAAAAAATAATATATAAATTTATATTTAAATTTCATTTGAAGGATAGAAAAATTTATCAAATATAAAAATGTTTTGGATTTTATTTAGGCCAAGATGTAAGAAACAAGACAAGAGTCACAAAAGCGTCTGTGGGTATTATGGTAAAGTTCTATACGTAATAGATTCCTCGCGAATTTTATAATGGCGCGGCAAATTATGGAAAGATTAATGTAGCCGGGAGAGTAGAGATGAGCGATTCCCGAAGGCAGCGGAGTGGGGAGAGAGAGAGATCGGGTATCATCACTGCCTACGCTTTTGGGCGGACAAAACCAGACGCCGTCAGCTTCTTGTCTCTCTCTTTTGCTTCTGCCCCTCTCGCTTTCCTCGTTCGTGTCTCTTTCTTTCCCCTGCATTAGCTTCGCAGGGCGGGCTCCGTTCCCGGCTGGCGGGATTCTGGAAGAGTTGATTTTAGTAAGTTTTGCGTTATCTGTTGTTTTCTCATTTTTGTTGCTTTCTCGCTCTGGGTTGCAGATCGGTGGGTTTGTGTAGTGGGTTCTCTGTAATGGGTTGTTGCGAATTCTGTTGGGAAGACTGGGTTTTTCGTTTCGTGCGCGTTCTTGCGGTTTAGATCTGGTGGTGTGTTTTTCTTTTTTCCCGGTGGTGCGTCATTTACCGGCGGAGCTTGTGTTGTTTTGATTGAAATCCGATGCAGCGTGGAAGTAGCTTTAGGGGTTGGGATTTTGTTTTTCTGTAGTTTCTGTAGGTGGGTTGGTTTCTGTAAGAAGGGCATAAGATTTTTTGAGGGAGTGGAAGAGGTGAGGTAGTTGTTTGGTAATGGGGTTGCTGGACGTCGGAATCTAGTTTGCTGGACTAGGGACTTTGATCTGAGCTTTGGGACGTAGCAGAGTTTTCCGTGTTACCGGCGAGCTTTGTTCTCTTCGTGCATTTCGTCGGTAATTTTGATAAAAGGTCTGAGTTTAAGTTTGGACAAGTTGTCGCTAGTGAAAGCGAGGAGAAGATCTTGTTTTGAGGGCGTGCGTCAATTTCGTTTGTTGGTGATTTTCAGTATGTATGGTTTGTCAGCATTTCGTTGATTATTTTCGATGCTTTTGTTCTGTTGATCTTGTTCTGCAATTTTTTTTAAGAATATTTTTCTGCAAGTTTTCAATATTCTTCTTCTTGCTTTACTTTCCTTTTTCTGTTCAAGGTTAAAAATGGTTTTGAGGTAGTTTCGTGAACGGAAAATTAGCATTTCCTTCCAAATGTACCATCTTTTTTTTGCTGAAATTATGGCTGTCTTTCCTCGTTATGTTTTCGAGGAACTCCGAATTTTTATTTCTCTTTCTTATTTTTTTCTTTTATGTTTCCTTATAGCTGTCGTCCTTGCGTGCACGGATTTGCGGAACTTGGTTGTCGTTTATGTTGATGGATTGTGAAGTTCGACTGTCGCTTTGAAATATATCGCATTTAATTTCAGTCAGGAGTAGTATTAAGTTTGCCGTAGAAATTTTCTGATGGTTTATTCATGGCCTCTCACCACAGGTCTAGGATTAGTTTCAGCTTTTTAACCTGACCTATGTGTATCTATTTCTTGCAGGCCATTCGTCAATGGCGTTAGATTCAGTCGTAGAATGTAAAAGCCTTCAAACGGGTAGACAGAGCCCTAAAACTTCTCGTTCCAAGGCTAAAGAGAGGGAGAGAAAAGAAAAGCTCATCTGCAGGAGTTACCAGTTGAGAGATTTCGATAGTGACTTCATGGTATTAGATTTCCCCAGCACTCCAAGACTTGCTTGTAAAAGTTTATCCGCAAAACATGATAGACTTACTGATGCTGCAGACATGAAGAGGGGTTCCATTTATCAAAGCTCAGAAACTGTAAGGAAGATGCATAGGACGGGATTCCTAGAAGAAAAGAAGAAAATGAAATCTTCTCATAATAGTGATGTTTCCATATCCTCTGTTATCGATTCTCCATCACAACCTACCAAAAGTGAAGTGAACCTTCATCAGCGTTTGCCAGCTACGTCTATGAATGCAGACCGGAATTTGGCATCCACAGACCCCAGTATGCAGCCTGATTCTACAAAATTTTTAGATCTCTCATTCTGTCACTCCCAAGAACGGCGTAGGGCTAATGACTTTTTGCTTCGAAATGATTCCTCAGAAGGGTTTTTGGAGATACTCTTGGACTTAAAGAGGGATCCACAAGGTCGCTTTACTAAAACTCTTGCTGAGCCATGTGAAGGAGATTTGGTGGAAGAACCAAGATTAAAATGTGATCTAACATTTGCTCCAGAAAGTGATGGAAATGGTCTTCTAGAAAGGGATGCATTGCTCACCTTATCTAAGTCCTCAAACGAGACAGTAAGAATGCCTGAGTCTCCCTGTCAATCAGATATTGACCAGTCTAAACCCAAGTCAAAGAGTCGGTTTAGCCCATTCAGAAAGATGCTTGATCCAATCAAGAAATCCAAATCTCAGAGAAACTCAGCAGTGTCTTCTACAAAACTTAGTGGTGGGTCCGGTGATAATGGATCCCCCAAAATCAGGAGGCCACAAATACTATGCAAATCCTTATTACATGACTTCTCTAAAACTTCTCCAGTGACAGCTTGTGATGGAGAAGCTATCAACAAAACCCCAAGCTCTGAGACAAATGCTTCTCCTGTGCATCTTCACGGTCTGCTTAAGCTGGATCATAACCATGGAGTTCCAGTTTTTGAATTTTCACTCAAAAATCCAGAAGATTTTCTTTCTGCAAAAACATGGAGAACTGATAAAGCATGTAACTGGGTCTACACCTTCCACTCTTTCAATAGGAAAAGCAGTGATAATAATGGATGGGGAACAAGAGATAAACACAGACTTTGTTCCATGGTAGGACAAATGCAGGTATCCTGTTATTTATGTTCAGAAATAAGAAATGGGGGATCACTAGATAACTCTACAGTTACAGAGTTTGTATTATATGATGTTGGGCAAGGTAGAAAGAGCATTTCATCTCGAGAAGGCCATCATGGTTATAACTCTGAACCTGATGGTTCCATTCCTCACCCATGGGTTCCCACTGATCTGCATCCTCATCTGGAGGTTGCGGCTATTGTGACACAAATGCCATTCGAATCAAGGCACAACTCAAAGCCCAAGATAGGTGGTGAAGGTGATACAGGGTTGAATACTGAGACATCTGCTGATTTTGCTGCTACTGACCAAAGAAGTCCTGGTAAAGTGAAGGTTGTCACTCCAGTCGGGAGTCATGGGTTAGCTAGCACAGATGAGTGTGAACCCTCACCATTACTTGAGCGGTGGAGATCTGGTGGAGGCTGTGATTGTGGAGGATGGGATATGGGCTGCCCACTAGTCGTTTTTGATAATCCTTGTGTGGAAAATTTGACAGATTCCCTGGTAATGGAGAAGAAAAAATCATTACAACTCTTTCTTCAGGTATGCTTCCTATCTAATGTACACATTTTAAAATCTAATCACATGTTCCAAATTCCATTTATATAATTTCTCCAAGGTTGAATCTGTTGATTGCTGCAACTAGTATTCCTTTTCAGAGTCAATCATGCGCCTTTCCTCTTTTGCTTAGGTTTTCTTTATGAGAATGCTGTTTAGAAGGGCGTTCTTTCTATGAACATGAACAGCTTGATGTTCTTACGATTGGAGGTCACCTGTATGAAAATGTGTCATTAACCACCTGAAGAAAGCTTTTTAACATGAATAGTGTCTAAATTAAAATAATCTTATTGACTTGTCCTTTTTAGGCATATCAATAATAGAAAGTTTGCTTCCTCCAGAGAATTGACCTTCTTATAAAGATTCAACTGGTTAGAATGAATAGCAAGGTCCAGTTGCTGGTAAATGAGCCACCGGTGGTTGGTAAATGATCTACCGGTGGATATCTTTTGTGGAATACAAGTTACATTCATTTTTGGCTATTGAGCCAGAGGCTCAAAATTTTCTTGGCAATGGACTTGTTCGTAGCTGTTTGTAATAGAATGCTCATTCCTGGTTTGTGAAATTGTTTTGTTCTACAGGTCTATTTTTACTGATTACATTACATTGTTGTCTCTTTTCTTTCCCGCAGGGAGCAAAAGAGAAGATACCTGCATTAGTCATAACAGTACTTTCTGAAGGACAGTATTCTGTCGATTTTCATGCCCAATTATCATCTTTGCAAGCCTTCTCCATCTCTGTGGCGCTTTTGCACAGCCAGGAAGTTTCAACAGCGATTCAACAACAGAAAAACAGGCAGAATTTGCAGTGCAACTCACTCAAGGTTCTTCTTGAAGAGGAAGTTAGACTCTTTATTGAAGCATTGGTAAAAGAAGAAAAGAGAAAAGCTACGAAGAGGACAGAAGAAATCCCGACACCTTTTGCATTGGACCCGCCATTCTCCCCCATGGGACGAGTTTAGGTTAAATCAAACATTACTTGTACAATTAGAATAAACTCTTTCATAGCAAAATGCACTTAGGGTTAGAACTGCCCTGGCAGAAGGCAACCTCCATTTCAAGTAAGAAGAAAGAAAACACTGTAAATAAACCCCATTTTATTAGCTTCTTTTGCTTCAGGCTGAGCTGTTACTGGCACCTCCATTCTTTTTATCCTGTTGAGATATAGATTCAGAAGACAATCTTGTCCATATTCGTTATTAATGAGGGCTAAGTAATATAGTGAAGATTCCTTCGAGTCCACTCTTCAATGCTTTATTCTTTTTTTTTTTTTTTTTTTTTTTTTTTTTGGCATTCATGTCCATAAGTAAGAACACTTGGAATCTACCAGACAGCCCTGCATTGCATTTTTTATTGATACACTGGTTTCTGCCCACTATTGGGAGACAGATGTATGTCGCATTGAGGATGGCTGTTTTCCAAAATGAGCAGCAGCCAGGAAAATCAGTGGAGATGGCGGCACAGAAGAGCGCGCGAGTAAAGAACAGTGAGGCTCAACGAGTCTAACATCGATCTACTCTTTTGTAACCACGCATTTCAATCAAACTGCATCCTGAGTTCTTCCCCAGTTTCTTTTCTTCTATCAGTCTCCTGATCCTATCCACTTCATGCCAGTTTCCTTTGTCAGCATAAAAGCTCAATAATAGCTTGTAGTAACCAGCAGTTCTGGGACCCAACTCAACCAGCCTCTTCCCAAATTCTTGACCTATCTCAAGCTTGCTATGAATTCTACAAGCACCCAAAAATGCTCCCCAAACACTGATATCCGGTTCGATGGACATCCCACTAATGACCTCAAATGCCTCACTGACAAGTCCTGCTCGTCCATATAAATCAACCATGGCCACATAGTGCTCCCTTCTCGGTTTTATTCCATATTGGCTAACCATATAACTGAACAGTTTCTGCCCTTCCTTTATCAATCCTGCATGACTGCAAGCAGACAAGGTTACAAGGAAACAAACTTCATCTGGCTCCACACCTCTCTTCAGCATTTGGAATAAAGCCATGAGAGCAGCTTGCCCATGCCCATGCATGCCAAGACCATGTATGACAGAGCTCCATAAGTTCACATTTCCGATGAAAACCCCATTTGTTATCCAAGCAGCTGAAACCAGTTTCCCACATTTGCAGTACATACCTACTAACAGAGTATTGACAGACAAATCTAAATCCAGACCAAGCTTTGTGATGTATCCATGAGTCACTTCTCCAGAACTCAAAACTGACAGATCCGCACAAGCCTGCAGAGTGATCAACACAGTAGCAAAACTAGGCTTCAAACCATACATCTGCATATCACGGAATAATTTAAGCACCATCTGCAGATCTCCATTTCGTGAATACCCACTAAGCATTGCATTCCAAGCCACCACATCTTTGGAAGGAAAGCAACAAAATAGTTTCTCCGCCGGACTCAACTCACCACACTTGGCATACATGTCCATAATTGCAGTTACCAAAACTTGATCCTGACCCAAGCCTGATATAACAACATTGGCATGAATGGATTTACCAAGACTGAGTTCCCCCTGTTGACCACAAATCGGTAGAACAAGCTTCAACCCTACCCTATCCAATCTCATACCTTCGTCTCTCATCAAATCACAGATCCCCAGTGCTATACCGAAACACCCATTAAATCCATAACCTGATATCATCGAATTCCAGGAAACAATGTTCCTCTCAGACATCTTATCAAAAACCAGGCGGGCAGATACCAAGGACCCGCATCTGGAATACATGTCAATGAGAGAATTTGCAACGACAACGTTGAACTCAAATCCGAATTTGTAAATTTCCGCATGTATAACCTCGCCTTCTTCAATAGCAGACAGTCTCGCACAGGCCTTCAGAACGCGAGGAAAAGTAAAACTATCGGGTCTCCCGTCCGTCAGCCTTAAAAGACGGTAAAGATCAACAACTTGGTAGTCAAACCCAGAAGCCGAAAGCTCCTTGATTCTGTAATTAAGAACCTGAACTTCATTTCCGAAGAAGAATTTGAACAGGGAGAGAGCGATGGAGACGTGCCCATTGGTAAAGTAAGCAAGAAGAAGATCAGTGTCAAAATCGCAGTCGGGCTGGATTCCGTTTTTTATCACATGCAAATGTAGGAGATGAGGAGTCTGAAGATTTACAGAGGAAGACACATCTGGGACTCGTTCTGTTGAGGTAGAGAACTGGAGAAACAGAGAAGCAGCTCGGTGGAGAAAACAGCGCTTCGCTTTCAAAATGACCAAAAGCTTTTGCATGGAAATTGAGACGAAAACGGTCGCATCCGTATATCTGAACCGTTAAGCAAAACTTGGGGTCATGAAGACGAGATAAAACTTCAGGACATCCGTCTATCAATTTTAGTAATTCTTTGTTAATTTAAGACAATGATATTTTATTTATTTATCACTAAAAATTACTTAAAATACCAAATCGAAGCTAAATTTGGGCATTCCGTGCTCTATGAACCCTTGATTACTGAAGTGAGAAAAGAAGGTAAGAAAAATATGAACTTGGAAACAAATAGAACCTAATTTGATCTACAAGGAGGATAGTATGTCTGTTTCTCTCTGTTTATCTAATTAAAAAAATCATTAAGAGTTAAGACATTATATTTAAGAATCGTAAAAATATTGTTCACGTAATAAAACAATAAGAACTCAAGCAATATATGACCGAAATGCATCAATGTAGCGCATCTGGTGTAGTGGTATCATAGTACCCTCCCACGGTACTGACCAGGGTTCGATTCCCTGGATGCGCATTGGAGTTTTAATTGATTTTTTTTTGATATCTTCCTCTTTTTCTCTTTATCCTTTTTTTGGAGTTTTCAATTATTCACACACGAGTAATTTTGAAAATAAAAAATGGTTTAGAGGAGGAATTGCAGCTGGGCTTTGGGAGCTTCAGGGTTCTGGAGCAGATGTCATAGAGGGCCTCATTGTCAAGGACCATGCACTCAACAGCTTTCACTGCCATGGTAAAACCTTTGGGGAGAGAGAGACCGAGAAGTTGAGCGTCATTTTATGTAGAGTGGTGATATAAGTACTTTGAGTTTTTATTTCTAAGACTTTACATCCTGATGTGGCATCCACGTTATAACTTAATAAAAAATAAATTAGAGATAAAATATGCAAAAATTTAAGTTTTTAAATATAATATTATCAATCTATTTTATGGGTAAATCCTAAACCCTAAATTTTCTCCTACCTAAACAGCTAATTATGCAGCATTAAGATGTAAAATCTCAAAGTACTGATATCATTTTTCCTTTATGTATATCTTATTCGGTTTGTTCAAAACACTACATTTTTTCTATTTCAACACTCTCAATTATTGTAACATCATGAAGTGAACATTAAAAAATTACAGTCATATAACTGTTTCAACGCAGTTGGTTTCTCTGAGCGCAACATGCCGTATCCTCCATTTATTAGTACAGAATAAGAACGAATAGGTGTGATCCCTAATATGCTTTCAATTAACTGACAAAGTAAAGAACTTCGTATTTTTGTGGGAAACGAGAAAACTTTAACAAAGACAGGTAGCTGCACGGGGCTCTGAAGAGAGATGTTCATACAAGAACTCATCAGGGCAAAAAATATACAAATGGGTCACCTCACATTTATTAGGCTGCGTTCTTGGACCAGTAGGATCCATTTTAGTTCAAGTACAAAACAGAGAAGTGTGACATTATTATATTCGATCTCAGTAAAGCAGCTCCTCGAAAACAGGATCAACCTTTCCACCCCACTTTCCGTGGTACAAATCTAGAAGCCTTTCCGCAGGTGTCACGCCTGCCACGTAATAGATTGCAGAGTTAGTGACGTCCATAAAACACAACAACCTGAACTTAATGAAGGTCCATGTTTGCTAAATCCTTAAGATCATTTACTTTTGTTGTTTGTTAAGGTTATAGCAATTCCAGTTACTCCATCCTGAGGAGGTGCACTAAAAGAACTTCCAGTATTGACTTTGGCATTTACCTGTACTAACCACCTCAGCTACCTCTTTCAAAAATCCAGTTTCCTTGTACCCTCTTCTTTCCAGTCCTTCCTGCAAAATGTTACAGTTTTTAAGGTGACAGTGAGAGGGAGAGGGCGTGGGCGAGGGAGTAGGAACAAATTCTTGGAAAGCACGGTCAGTCAAATTACCTGAGAAAACCTCAAGACCTCTTCAGCCACATGTTTTAGCAATCCACCTCGGAATGGGGTTTTCAGGCCAGTCAATGGTACCTGTCAAAAGACAGTTTCATCAAGTTCTATTTCAGAATGATTGATTCAAAGTACAATTCATACTTCACATCGCTATGCGTTTAACAGCTTAGTCATAAAGAAATGCATGATTACAAGTAAAATATTTCACATCTGTCATACAACAGTGCAAATAGTGAGCTGGTGAGCTGATTAGGTCCAGTTGAACCCAATACAATCCCAATACGATTGTGCTCAGTAGCTGCTTGAGTCGCAACTTACAACAACAAAAGGCCGACTGAAGTAATCTGACTGTCAAAAGGTGGGAAGAGGGAAGGGGTGGGTTCCCCCATATAAAGGGGGTGGTAAGTAATACCTAACTCTCATAAGGTGGGTGGCGGAAGGGGAGGGCTCCCCCATAGTATAAAGAGGGGCGCTAGCCATCTTTCACCTTCATGCAGGAAATTTCTCCATGCAATAAACAAAGCGGCTTATTGGGTCAGGGACAATAACAATTTCCCCCTGGCAATAAACAAATCACTTAAGTCCTGGTTGGAGACGATACTCAAAACCACCTTAAAACCCTATGGCCCCGGCAAAGACAAAAACATATGCAGATGAGTTTAAATTGTAAATAAACATATAGTGGTGATTTATATAAACATACGGCACAAAGGAATATACGAACCGAGTATTGCTGCTATTGAACTCTTTCAAATTGATAGAAAAATCAATGGAACGAGATGGTAACTCATCAGTCATATAAAGACTCTTGATACCATTGTAAATAGAGTATCTGAGAGCAAGATACGACTCTCTGTATTCATCAAGAGTCGTATCTTGCTCTCAGATACTCTATTTACAATGGTATCAAGAGTCTTTATGTGACTGATGAGTTACCATCTCGTTCCATTGATTTTTCTATCAATTTAAAGGAGTTCAATAGCAGCAATACTCATTTCGTATATTCCTTTGTTCCATATGTTTATATAAATCACCCTTATATGTTTATTTACAATTTAAACTCATCTGCATATGTTTTTGTCTTTGCCAGTGCGATAGGGATTTTAAGGTGGTTTTGAGTATCGTCTCCAACCAGGACTTAAGTGATTTGTTTATTGCACGGGGAAATTGTTATTGTCCCTAACCCAATAAGCCGCTGGGATATTGCTTTTGTTTTGCATGTCCCCCTAGATTATAGTTAATACTGTAATCATGATGTAATCAGCCAGAAGAATGTTTCTTAACAAACACCTAGTAGTAATTCAAATGATCTACAATCATCGACTGCTCTCACATGGATAAACCATTATTCCGTAGGCTTAACATGGTTTAAGCAGGTCTTTTTTATTGAGCAAATATTCTGCTTTAGTCAACATATATGTGAATAACCAGAATTAATAAGCAAAAGAAAAATCATGTGAACAGGTGCAAGCAGAATATATCTTACCCTATCCCTCAACATCTGTCTTTCATCTGGAGTCCAATCACTAGTCAAATCTATAACATTTTGCAAGGAAACCTCATCGTATAACAAACCTACCTGCAAATAGAATAAAACCAGGCACCATCATTATGTGTTGGAAATTCATCACATCTAATATCGTGCATACAATGAGAGCTGAGATTCACAACAGAGTTGAATCAGAACTTGACCTACCCAAAAAGCAGGCAGAGCACATATTCTTCTCCATGGTCCTCCATCTGCACCCCTCATTTCCAGGTATCTTTTCAATCGGACCTGTCAGAGAAAATGACACTTAAACACTTGCATTTGCCACAAAAAAATAAAAAATAAAAAAATAAACAGAACAAACACTTGAAAACAATAATAGAACCTCAGGAAAAATTGTTGTGAGATGATTCTCCCAATCATTTAGTGTAGGTAATTCCCCTGGAAGTTGAGGAAGCTTCCCTTCCAAAAAATCCTGTACAGATAGGTCTTTTAGCAATATTATTACCCAACACTTTGGACAATGAACAAAAACAAAATAGCGCACTGAAAAACAGATAACTGGATTGAGAGTGGAAAGAAGATACTCCAACGGGACAGCATGAATAAAACAGAGCAGTCGAGAAAAGATAATCACCCTGAAGGACATGCCCGTACAGTCAACATACTTTTTCTTTCGATAAACAAAATACATTGGAACATCCAGGGCATAGTCCACATACTGTTCAAATCTACATTACAGGAGAAAGGCAGCCTCAATTAACAAAAGGCAGAAAAAGAAATTGTGGGTGTGTGAGTGTGTGTGTGTGTGCGTGCACATGTGTGTGTTTGTGTGGGTTCTTGAGAACACAAGTATGTGTTTGAGTGTATGTGTTTGTGTGTGTGTTTGTGTGTGTGTTTGTGTGTGTGTGTGTGTGTGTGTGTGTGTGTGTGTGTGTGTGTGTGTGTGTGTGTGTGTGTGTGTGTGTGTGTGTGTGTGTGTGTGTGTGTGAGTGCGTGTGTATGTGCATACATGAGTATATGCGCGCCTGTGCATGCATGGGTGCATGTATGTGTGTTTATGTGCGTACACGCACATGCACGCGTGTGTGCACGGGGGGTAGAGAGAGGTGCAGAGAGAGAGAGGCAAAAGGCAGAGAGAGAGGTAGAGAGAAAGGCAGAGAGAAAAGCAGAGAGAGGTAGAGAGGCAGAGAGAAGCAGAGAGAGGGTGAGAGGCAGAGAGAAAAGCAGAGAGAGGGAGAGAGGCAGAGAGAACAGCAGAGAGAAAAGCAGAGAGAGGCAGAGAGAGAGGCAGAGAGAAAAGCAGAGAGAGGGAGAGAGAGGGAGAGAGGGAGAGAGGGAGAGAGGGAGAGAGGCAGAGAGAAAAGCAGAGGGAGAGAGGGAGAGAGGCAGAGAGAAAAGCAGAGGGAGAGAGGGAGAGAGGCAGAGAGAAAAGCAGAGGGAGAGAGGGAGAGAGGCAGAGAGAGAAGCAGAGGGCAAGAGGCACAGAGTGGCTCAGAGATAGAGAGCATACCCAAATGAATCATCAAAAACAAAAGGAAGCATCCCAGCTCGATTGTTATCAGTGTCTGTCCAAATGTGGCTGTAGTTTTAAAAAGAATATAACAACAAAAGAATGAATGACTAACATAAATCAAGGTCAACTCTAAAAACCCTGTAAGTAGTAAAATTAAGAATAAGAAACCTTCTCATGCTGAGGTACGCATTTGGTTTTCCTTCTTTGAAAGGCGAGTTTGCAAACAAAGCAGTTGCAATCTGTTTCATATCCAAAATAGTGAGAAAACAAGATAGTAAAAGCACCAGATCGAGTATTGAAAAGCATCTTACAGGTTGCAGGGCAAGGCCAGCTCGAAATTTCCTGATCATATCAGCTTCAGAACTGAAGTCAAGATTAACCTATCACAAGCGAAAACAATCAATATTTTACTGCTTGGCCCAGACTCAAGTCTCCAAATCCACGTGAAGGACCAACCTGAACAGTACAAGTCCGGAACATCATGTCAAGCCCTAAAGAACCAACTTTAGGCATATATCTTCTCATAATATCATATCTTCCCTGTTCCAGAATATCATGACGTCAATAAAAGCAATGTAAACAATTTGAATTAAGAATTTCTAACTTCTTCTGCATGAACTTTCAGATGGAAGCAAGAGTGTTCATGAATAACTCAAAGCTAAATAAAGAGCTCACAAGTACCTTGGGCATTATTGGTATATCTTTCAGCTCCCACTTTGGATGAAAACCAATTCCTAAGAAGCCAACCCCAATATCTTCTGCTACAGCTTTAACCTGTTGAACTACAAACAGAAACATTCAGTAAATGCCAACTATCACTCAGTGTAAGTCATAATTTAAACTGAGTCAATAAAGCTACAGTCATAATTTAAAGTGTGATATCATGTTCCAACGAGGACTTGTGAATGACCTGGTAAAGATGTGAATTAACTTCAGCACAAGTTTGGTGCACAGTATCTAGTGGTGCACCACTTAGCTCAAACTGCCCGCCAGGCTCCAATGAGATGCTTTGCTTCCCCTGCTTGATCATTATACACCTAAGTTGAACATGCAAGATAAAGGATGCACGGAGCCACTTGTAGACATTTCAACTTAACAAAGAATACACAAACTAGATAAGAAGTATATAAACATTTGTTAACCAAAACGTGCATGATGCAGCTGGACAGCAATCAAGGGATTCAAAATTCTAACCTGCATGCTCATTTTACAATAAAATTGTAAATTAAGCACTATGCCCCTTGAGTTTCATTAACCAGCTGTGTTGAATCAGGAAGACATGCAAGCCCATAGTATTTAACATGCATATATAAAAAATAAGCTTGGACCATGGGGATTAATCAATTCGTGGCAAAAAATAGACTTGAAAAAACTTATCTTAGTCACTGTTAAGAAAATCCAGTATCTTAAACCTAATTATTTAAAGGTTCTGACAAGAAATAATTTTTTATTAGGCCTTCAAGTATTCTGAGCTTGGGTCTAGTAGACTAATCATAAATCAAAAACTATAATCTCAACAAAAAGATATGTCACCTGCTTGAGCCCAATTATGTATTCTCCTTCCATTACCCTATCCCAATCAAATCTTTCAGCAAGACCATTTAGCAATTCAGCAATTTGTCCATATCCTATAGGACGCAAGGTTCCAAGTTCAAATCCAAATTTTTCGTGTTCAGTACCTATCCTGCCAAAACAGACAAATAAATATAATTTCAAAAGCAGCAAAAAAGAACAGAAGAACCCAGTCATCATAGATGATGGGGACCAAAAACAGAAACTGTGAAGAGAAAAAAAGTGCAGGGGGAAGTAAAAAGCATTTCAGGACAACCCTGTGGAAGAAAAGGCTAGAGTTACCGTAGCAATTAATTCACTATTATGTCTTCAGAGAATTTTATGGCTATCTTTTATTTTCAAGTAAATATGAGGAATAGAGCTCAACACAGCAATGTGTTTTATGATCAGATCAAGAATAAAGTCATGTCTATCCACTTAGTAGAGATATCTTTAACTATAAAATTGTTCCATGAAAAACGGTTGTGTACCTCCACTTCTCTTTTGGTTTGCATCCAGATGCTAGGTATCCCACAAGATCCTCCTTTGTCAAGGGCTCTGCTGCAACCACGGCATCTTCTGTGGGAGGACTAGCACAAACAATCATTCGCTGCACTCTTTTGCATCTTGAGGAAGAAAGAACTTTACCGCTATCAATTCTGGACGATTTATTCCTTGGAAAAGCATTATATTCCATACTTCTTGACATTGTTATAGTAGCACTTTGTTCATGCTTATACTGCGGTAACTCTGAATACATGCAATATGATGGTACGGTCTGAGAAATGAGTGCCATCGTGTAATCCTAGAAGAGATAATGGCAACAGCAACACTGATTAGTTCAAAATTATTGAGATAAAAAAGAGCCGAATATTCAAACAAAAATACCATAATATCCTCCAAAAGAAAAATAAAAAGCATATACTAAGGTAAAACTGACATCCAACATCGTAGTTTTTTTTTGAAAGTTTTTTTAAAAAGGGTGCAACACGAGGACTTCGCAGGAGGTCACCCATCCTAGTAATACTCTCGCCCAAGCACGCTTAACTTCGGAGTTCTGATGGGATCCGGTGCATTAGTGCTATGATCGCACCTGTAGTTTTTAAAAAAGACTTCAACGTCAATTTATAAGAAGAGTCAATAATCACATGTAAATTTGTCCTTTGCACTTCATAGTTCTTCAGGAAACAAAAGACACATCGAATTCCAAAAAAAGCCTGTTTTACAAATACCAGATATCTAGTCATTAAGGAATGAATGGAAAGTTATCTTTAAGATATTCTACATTAATTGAAATATTTTGTGTATGGCACAGTTATCCATTTATAAAATGTCATTTCCGCCAAATTCGTAAGCCACCTTCACTAGAAACAACCAAATTTGGCAGAGCCCCTGTTTCAAGGCCTATTCCAAGTTGTTCTATCAAAATTACAGTACTTCATACATAGAACATTCATCGCTTCAGTCATAGCCTTGCTTCCATAGGAAGGTCTCCCAAAAATTTCATAATCCGAGTTATGATCTGTTAAATCCCTTTCGAATACAATATCTAAATCACATGTAGATAATAGTATTTCCTAATTTTCCATTTAAGGTTTTCTGAATTTTTATTTTTCAAAAAAAAAACACTTTCCATTTAAAAATACTGAGAAATAAATTTTGAAAAGAATTATCGCAGCATGCATAGGTGATATAAGGACATGAGAATCAAACAGAAACCAGTAGAGGCAATTCTAACATAATAAAGCATAACGTGAAAGTAGGCATATCAGATCATGTAATTGGCGTGCTGCCGAAACAACAAACAGAAGTCAGGAGTCGTAACGAATGAAATGAACAAGAAGAAGATAAGTAAGGTGAAACTCAAGGGTAAAGGAACCGCAAATACACCTTCACTCGACATAAACTCACCAGCTAACATGCCTCCCACAAACTCGGTTATTAACACGGAAATCAAAATAATACAAAAGGAAAAAAGAAACGGCTAAAACCAGCAACAGAAGCAACAGAAACGTCCGTCACCTCACATAGTCATTTCTCATTGCAGCATTGAACAAACGACGAGCTTCAACTAAAATAACCACAGATACCGCAGCATTGAACGAACGACGAGCTTCAACTAAAATAACCACAGATCTCGAAAAGAACTAAACACAAAAAAAAAACCAAAAAAAAATCCGCAATAAAACATATTAACACCACATTCTTATCCACGACGCACTTCTCAATATCTCACCTTCCGGCAAACAGTCCAACATCAAAAAACCAAATAGGCTCCAACGAGACTTAGAAGTCACTCGCGTAACCGAATTCCGGCCACCTAGGTAGTGTATACTACACGACGCCACGGCTCCGACTCAGCCAAAACCCAAGAGAATTCAAACAAAACAAACACCAAAAAGAACAGCACCGCTGTCGAAGAAAGAAAACCGAAATTACCTCGGAGTGGAAGAGCGGAACGGGAGAGATATTCTACAGATCTCCTCGGAACGAGAGATTCCTGTTACCGAAAAGGAAGAGCAAGGTCGCGCGCACGAGAGTGGCCTCGGAGGGGGCACTGTCGCAGAGAGTAAGCGATGGCGCGGGTGAGTGCTGACATGAGGCCTTAAAAAGGCTGCAGCGTGGACCCCACAGGCCGCCGGGACCGCTGCCACGTAAGCCGTCCTTGATCTGGTTCACGCAATTAGTGTCCGTTGACGACGACGTCGATCAAATTCCGTTTGCGTATATAACTCGGTCGGGTCTGACTTTTACATGAACTCGGTTCGAGAGATCGACCGAACCGACCCGGCTGACTCGCTCAAACCCAAAACGTTCTCCATTCCATATATGATTATGAATATTTAAGAACGACCATTTTAATGGGTTTGGTGTGTAGGTTTTAAAACATTCATTCTCCAGTTCATATTTGATTATTAACGAGTTTAGGGTTCAAGGTTTCAGATTTCTACTGAATTCTTGAATTTATATCATGCACGTCTATATTTGTGAATAATATAACATGAAAGAAAAATATATACTATAGCTTGAGATCCATTGTAATGGACCCAAACTAACTAAAACACACATGAAATTTTAAATCATAAAATTTTGAGTAATGCTAGGCGCATCTAAGCCCTTAAAAATATAAAAAAATATTTTTTTTATAAAATCCTATTTTCTAGAAGATAAACTCTAGTCATCAATAGTTTAGATTAACAAATGTGTGGGATAGGTGCGTGGGCTAAGTGCAACTAGCATTATTCGAAAATTTTAGTTGTATTAGATTTTGATAATAGTTCAACTAATTATACTAAAACTCTGAACACCTCTATATTAATGACCGGTTCGGTTTTAAAAACATTTACATATTATTTCTTGTGGAGGTGGACCCTTGAGGTTTTCATGTTTGTCTTCTCTCTTTAGGTACTATACCAAAAAATGTTAAACAAGATTACCGGTATGGTTACGCAACAGCCAATCCGGTCCAAGTTTTGTGACACTCTTGTTTGGCTTTAAGGGTAGGAGTGTATCACAATTGACCACTACAGTTATTGTGATCATGGGTTCTTTTCAACGAAAGAGCATATATCATGGGACTATTTGCTTGACGTGCCCACTATATGTTTCTTTCTATTTTTTTAATGTCCTGTTTTTTTATTTTTTATGATGTGTGACATGCATCATATCTAGATTCTAATACTATATTCAGATATGTTCCATGGCTGAGGGAGTTTAGGAGGACTCTAAACTTCCCTATGAAACTAAACTATATTATAAAAAGGGTTAAAGAAAACAAAACATGTTGAGAGTTGGAATGAAGAGGGTCACCCTCTATAGCACGTGGACAAGAACAAGTGAAGAGATTATTTTGGTGGAGTCCCACGTGAAGATCGCAACTTGGCCTCATGAGAATGCATGAGAATGCATGCTTCAGACTTTGGACTGTATACCTAAGGGAGAGAGAGAGAGAGAGAGAGAGAGAGAGAGAGAGAGAGAGAGAGAGAGAGAGAGAGAGAGAGAGAGAGAGAGAGAGAGAGAGAGAGAGAGAGAGAGAGAGAGAGAGAGAGAGAGAGAGAGAGAGAGAGAGAGAGAGAGAGAGAGAGAGAGAGAGAGAGAGAGAGAGAGAGAGAGAGAGAGAGAGAGAGAGAGAGAGAGAGAGAGAGAGAGAGAGAGAGAGAGAGAGAGAGTTTATTTTTCTTGTCAAGAGAAATTATAAGGCTTAAATGGAGCCAATAAAGATAAATATTGTTTTTTATTGCTATTCAAAATGTAAATAATGTAAAAAGAGGACAGCTTTGACAAAGACTACCTCCACAAACATTCACTTATTTTATATAAGGAAATGAAGCAATGATAGTGAGATTCAGCAACCAACTATCTTAATTTTAACATAAACAGCGAATAAAAAATAAAAAAGAAAATGTGAAAAATAGTTTAAAAGAGCAATTATGTTGTGGCCTTTTGGACCAAATTATCATAGTAGCCACTCAGGATCTTATTTAAAAAATTTAATCCAGTAGTGGGATCTTTAGCTTTGCATTACCTCATTTAGTTATTGGTCTCAAATGTTTGCAAGGTCCAATGTTGTTGTGAAGCTGATAATGAGAAGGGAGAGCGGGAACAATTGCCCCATCAGCTTCCTTTTGGCTACATTAAAGAAGACAAAATATAAAATAAGAGGTGTAGATTTAAAGTTGGTATTGGCTGCAACAAAAACAACTTCAAAGGAAAATAAAAGGAAAAAAATAAAAGAAAAAGGAGTAAACATGGTCCTAATTTGATTGAGTTTTCAGCACCAATACATCTTAAAATAAGGAATCAATCTCAAAAATCTTAAAATAAATTACACTTTGGATTTTCTCCAAGAGTATAAAACTAATAAATTGTATTATGGGAAAAATTAAAATATTTTGTAGGTACTCTACTCACCTTTATTTGACAAAATGGAGATTAAATTGGATATACATTACCCCAAGAGTCAATGCTGAAATAGACTACAAAGGATGATCTACTACAATTTTTTTTCTTTTACGACAAGAAACCGTTTTTTCTTCTTTAGGAGATGTAAACATGGTCCATCTCATAGTTAAAAATGGACTTATTCTCCTTCTCACACCACAAAGAAATTAATATAACAATATAAGTTACACTCTTTTAATTTATTTGTAAGGCTTGAATTTATATTTTATAAAATATTTTAAGAGTATTTTTATATTGGAATGGTGATATAAATAATGCGGATTTTTACGTTGCAACTTAGTAAAAGATACACTTAGAGATAAAATTTGCAAAATTTTAGTTTTTTAATAAAATATTATCAATCTATTCTCTGGGTAAACCTTAAACCCTAAATTTTCTCCTACCTAGACCGCCAACTATGCAGCCACGTCAGGATGTAAAACCTTTGAAGTAAATTAGGAAGTACTGATATCATATTTCTTTATATTGTATATATTCATAAAGAACATCCAATTTCCTATTTTTGAAATTAAAATTTTTAAATAATAATAAAATCTTATATAAATACTATTTTGTTCAAAGTGCACAAGCTGACTCACGACAATAATTTACAGATATGACTAACCTATCGTCTTGTACAAACAAACAAGAACGTACGTAAAGAATACAAATAAATAATTCATGTGGGTATAGAATATCGGATGTCATGAACTTTTGTTACAGTTGGTCAAGATCAAGGACTCAAAGAGGTTGATGTATACTACTGGACCACAAGAAAATGGGTAGCGACATATGGACACACAATGTCAGTTAGTGGAACATATTTCTTATTACAAAGAATGGTCAAACAAAACAACCAATTCCTCAAAACAATTATGAATTTGCCAATTTGAAATCTACCCTTTATATTTTTGTATTGGATAATGTTGTGTGTACTTCCACTAGGTAACCCCCACCGGGTACCCTCTAATGTGAATGTCACTCCTTGAAGAAAGAATAATGCTAAGTGCACCTAAGAGCATGCAATTCCGGTACCCCTCTTACATGGATGTCTAGTTACCACCTCAACTTCTAGATTGGAAATTAATAACAAAGTGACAACTATACATCCACCTTAAAAAGGAGTACTCGAACTATGTATCTTGTGAGTGCACATAATATTACTCTACCTAACAAGGTGACGGTGGGAACTCTATTCCATGTCATAGGATACCAGGTAAGGGTACCCGGCATAGAGCATTACTCTTCTGTGTATTTTGGTTTATGTTATCTTGTTTTTTTCTCTTACGAACAACAAGTACTTGTTTTTTGGTTAGGGGTGAGGAATTCGTTAGAAGAAATTAGTATACTAAGTATAGCAAATATTGCATCGATGTTTAGTAGTTAAGTTTATTGTACATAATAAAAATAAATACAATACATATATATATATATTGGACACTCGTCCGGTATTATATGACAGAAATTTACCTTCACAGTAAAAACCGTTTTCTGATAAATGCACCTAAAATTACATGTAACAAGACCTTTGTTTTCATTCCGTTCTTTTGTTTTATAATTTTATATATTAGTTCTTATCATTCCATTTGTTATAGATACCCATTCCAGTACCATCCACTAAAATTTAAATACATAAGTAATCTTTAAACATAATAACTTATTGAACATACTATAAAACATACTCGGATATATCAGATATTTACAAGACAGTGAATGAGATACTTGTTGGCCTTCGACCATATGAGAATTATACTCCTAAGAACACGCGAGTTGTCGGAAGTTAAGGTACCAAACAGAGTCTATATAAGAGGTCTTTCAAGCGCAAATGCAGGAGGCAAGTGCTGAACTGTTCATACTTCTATTAATGTTTGCTGATTACTATAATAAGCACAGATTAGAACAGCAGGCACAGCAAAACTTCATGCATCCACACAAGAACTTCATGCATCCAAGCAGAAACAACCTTCAGCTAGAAGTCATCAATACAAAAAGTTTGAGTAAAACAAAGTGAAGATACAGAGAGAAAACAAACAGCATTGGAGATCACCAAACCAGTTGCTGTACACAAATTACAGGTCTTTTCATTTTTTTTCTTTTCTTCTTTTCCCCTTTCCTTAGTGCCCTTTTTCCAACAAGGGCAACAATGAGACAACATTTCCACAAGTAACCCATCAAAGGAACACTTACACATCCTTCACTTCTGGGTTAAAGAATAACATGTCCCCGCAGTTTTCTGATTTTCTGACATGGTACATACAATCCCCCCCAAAAAACTTGTGATCTGACACATCCATCGGTTGTAAACAAGGATCTATATGATGCTGGCAGGAAACCGACCATCAATTGTGGGGAGAGTATGTCATCACATATTCATAGCAGAAATTTGTTCAAAAGTTCTCCTATTTTTTACAAATCTGTTCTCGTTCTATATTCAGTTTTTCTTCGTCAAATCACTGAGCAATGTTTTTTCTAGACTCCAACGAGGAACCATCTTTAAGTGCTTCACGAGCTTCATTTTCCATTCCAAGGGCAAGAAGTGCAGCTGCCTGGAGGTAAGATGCAGTTGGCCATGCAGGAGAAACAACTTGAGCTTGCACAGCATCGTTTAGAGCTTGTTGGGGCATCTCACTCATCAGATAGCATAGACAACGCCGTGCAAAGACGGTTGGAGAGACCATAGTTCCAACATCAATAAACTGCAAACGTACAAGTTGATATTCTGATGAATATGTCATCTCCCATTTCATCAAACATAATCCAGAAAGTGGAAGCTTCAACAACTAATTTTCTTATACTATTGTATCTTTCAAATAAACATTTTATCCTACAGATAAGGCCTCTGTTTCCCAACGAAAACATGTTATTCAGAAAACCTTTGATCATCAATTTCATAGCAGATTCTTTTCCTGCTCAAACCTGTTCTTACTTAACCCCTTCCCAGTTCCACTCTTACCATAAAGACTGGCTTGAACCTTTCTTCATGCTCCAGAGTGGGTAGAATAACTCATATGACAACATAGACTCACCCTCAACCCTGTCCCTAGCCCATGATCAATCCAAAATTCTACCCAATTTCAACCAAGTTCTATTGACATGGTTATCCCTAATCAACAAATTTGGGCGTATTTCTTTCTACTTTATATCCACAAGGAGGGACTTTTCTTTATTATGGATATAAGGCATTTGGAAGAGAGTTCCTCAATTGCAATTTACATGCATTATATTAAATTCGACATGACTGGACTTTCTCAAAAAGAATTTAGCAAAATTAGCCACAAAAGTTGAAGCCAGTATAGATAGGATCCTAAAGAAATTCAACCTGAGAGTAGCAATCAATAGCAGCTCTGAAATCCTTGTGACGGAATGCAGAATCACCTTTCTTCTTAGAATTTAATGTCTCCTGCATTTGATCGGTCCACATCTGAAATGACAGCTGCATAGAAAAGAAACAATGGGCCAATAAACTACAAAAAATTGAGAATAAAAGAAAATTGATATCACCTAAAAAAAACTTATATTCATTATATCCTTTACTTTTTTAAAAAAGTATTATATCATTTAATTTAAAGAGCAATGCAGCTCTTGAATACCTCATTTGTTGTTCCTTCGTCATCCTTATAGCCTGTCTTGTCCAGAATCTCATGAATAGCAGTCAAATCCATTCTTGAACAAGCTTCACCGAGAGGCGACAGCTGTAATTGCTGTATGGATGATGCATCTCCATGTGGTATACCCATCAAGACATACGAAGGAACCTGCAAGAAAAAAATGTGTGAATTAAGATTTGAGGATTTACAATTTCGAAACTACATGTCAAGTCTACAGTGATATGGTACACTGTGTAAAAAGTACAAATCTCCAAAAAAGTCAATCATTTCCTCATAAAGAGATTCCAGAATGACTAATAAAGCTTTCTCCAAAGCATTGAGTAGCGGTGGGCACCTCAGGTTTCATGACAAACCCAATTTGAACTGGAACCCCCGGGACAAGGATGAAATTCCGTCATTCGGATCGGGGCCAGAGCACTAAAAAAAGTCCACCAGGTATTGGCTCAGACATGGGTAACCCCAAACCTGACCATGAGGTCTTACAGGACAAGGTTTACGGCAGACGGACGGGGCCCGAACACGAGGTGGACAAATAGTATGGCAATAAACCACACGGATGGAGTGTCAACAGAGGAGGGACAAGGAATCGGGTGGAGAGAGAAAATGGATTGAAAAGAGACGTAAAGGATAGGGATGGGACTAAAATAGATGCTGTGGGAAGGAAAATGGATGGAGCGAGAACGGAAGGATTGGGTGGCAATGGAAAATTAATGAGTGTGGTACCGGAAATGGATGGGGTAGGGACAAAAACAGATGGGACAGAAAAAATTGATTTGTCAGGGACCAGAAAAAAAGGATGGGGCAGGACGGAAATTGGACTGCGTTGACATGGATAAGGTATTGGGCAGGAAAAAGGGCAGGATAAATTGCGGTTATAGAGTGGGGAAGGGGCAAGGGTACAGGCAGGGGTAAGGGGCACAGTATAGGGTGGGGTACGGGGCAGGACACAGAGTCAGGATATAGGGCTAGGATACAGGAAAAACACAGGGTGGGAATACAAGGAGACGATGGCAAGGATATAGCGTGGGGATACAGCACAAGGATACGGCGTGCATGGTAGGTGCAATGTAGGGTGGGATACAGGGAAAAATACGAGGCAGGATATGTGGGATCTAGGTCAGGATGCAGAGAAGGATACAGAGAAGGACACAGAGTGGGAGCAGGAATAGGGACGGGTTGAGGTGGGGATAAGGTCGGGGTTCAAAACCAGTTAGGGTTTTAAATATACAATTTTGGGACTAAAAATTGAAAACAATGTCAAATTTTCAGGAAACCTGGCCCAGACCTATCCTGTGCCTACACCTAATATTGAGTGCAGAGTTGGGGTTACAATTGCTAAATTTCTTTGGAGCTCTTGAAAGAACCCAAACATAACTGCTATGGCTAAAGAAAGAGAATAACTTGGTATCACACATCCAATTCATTCCAACTCCATCCTGCATGAGACACCTTAGGGCAGCCGTAACACCAAATGTGCTAGCTTGCTATCTGTTAAACTTCCAAGTGGACAAATTTCTATTGCACCACTATCATCCTTTTGGGTTATTTTACCCCTTTTTGTAATAGCTCACAACTGCTTCCACATAACTGAGCTTACAAGTCTTTGGTGTCCTTGTAGTCAAGTTTAATACCACAAGAAGGTTCTCTCTACTTCCCCGCACTTCATCCTTTATCTTTGTGTAACTTGATTTCTCTTTAGTTACATCCTTCTGCTAATACAAATAGACTATTTGAAGCTACTTACCTTTTCCAACAGATTTTCCTTAATTTCCCATAAATAGACAAGACAGATGTTTTCCTCTAAAAGCTAATGATAGACTAAATTTTATTTTGAAAATGAATGATAGACTACAATGATTGTCCTATTTCAAACATTTGCTCAGAATGAAAACAAAATATTACGAATGCAATCAAATTGAGAAAACAAAAAATTCCTGACTATTAATTGAGAACACCCTTGGTGATAAAACCATGACATCCAGAGAACCAAATTTAATCCTAGCAACAAGTATAGCAACAATGACTATTGTCTATAAAGCTCCAAGACACCCATCTCTTGCCCAACTATGATTTTTGGGTCTTTATGGATCATAAATAACTAATTAAGCGAACAAAGAGTATAAGATTACCTTTAAGAATGGATAAGAGACGCACAACATAAACAAGGCGCATGGTGCTCGCTAATGTTGGCAAAACCATATCTTTGGAAGCTTATAAAATCTATCCCTTAAAGAAAATCTTTCTCATTAGGGTCCAAAAAAGCCATCTAATAATAGGAAGTATTCGTATTCAACTAGTACTTCCTATAAAGCAATTCCCAGGACCTTCCTCTCAAGTCCTTCAAGGCATAGGTTTCACTTAAGTGCTGAAATTGACTGCATCAGCTAATGAGTTAAAAGGTTAACTAGTAGGCTCCCTTAGTGGTCAATCTTTAACATGGTACCAAAACGGTTTATGTTTATGGCCCAAGGCGTAGTTTTACTCTACAATTTGTTTGTGAACTCCATAATGTGAGACTCAAATTGTTTGTGAGTTCCCTGAGATAAAACTCAGTTAGTGGGGTCTATGAGGGGACACCCAGCTGTGTTTTTGGGGTCTACGAGGTGAGAGACAGGTTTTTTTTGGGGGATCTATGAGGTAAGACGAGTTTGTTCACAGGGTCATCCAATTTTTTTATGAGGTCCATGAAGTGGCAACCCAGTTTCTTTGTGGAGTCCATGAAACGAAATCCGGTTTTTGTTGCATTATACATTTGTTTCCATGTCTCAGGCGCATACTGAGTAACACTAGACGTGAGGGAAAGCGTTGAGGGGAAAAATCCCACACTGAAAAATGTTTAACTAATCGACTATAAGGTTGAGTAATAAGTCCTAAGAGGAATCATTCTAGGATAGGTTCAATCTTCAACATATTTCACAACATATCTCAGGCAGAAGCCACAGATTTTGTCCCTCCCTCCCCCCCAACTTACCAAGAATCTGTTCAACACAATGCTAAGAAAAATGTGCTAGGAAGAGAAATACCACACTAATATTAGGATACGAGTTACCATAAGGCAAAGATAAAATATTGCTTCCAATTGTTTCATATATGTTGTGGATAATTTCAATAATGCAGAGCAAGATGGAAAGAAACACAGATGCAGAGAGAGCTCACAATTTGTATTGTGTCAGTAACAGTTATAAAAAGGAACTTGTACATTTTTATATGTAGAAAAAATTACCTCTGTTTCCTTCTGAAGGGAAGTTAAAGCAGTCACTAAAGATTTTGCATTCGGCCTTTCTCGGGGCTCATACTGTAAACACCGAGAAGCTAACCGAACTAATTCAGTTCCCTCGTCATTAGAAAACTGTCCTTCCAAGCATGAATCTGTCAAAGTCAGAAAATTCCTGTCCCTTATCAAGTCTAGGGCCTGCCAGTAAGCAATTATATAGTGTCAGGGATAGAAAAGACACAAAATAGAGGAACATAACAGATTGCAAAATTATGCTTTGTAATATTTAGCAAGGGAAATGGCATGAGTTCTAATCCTACATAATGCAGCAATTTACAGACTACCAAAAACAAAAACAGTCAAACAACAATTCGTTAGTCAAGCACTTACGTGGCTCGGAGGAATATGCTTTCCACTTAGAAGGTCAAGCAATAAAGTTCCAAAGCTGTATATCACACTTTCTGGTGTTACTCTCCCTGAAAAAAGAAAAACATAAATTTATCGTTCCTTCAGCATAGCTCTAGTCACTAAGATCACACAATTTTGGAGGGAAAAAAGGAATTGAAGCAATAAAAAACATGTTGGCCAAACAAATGACAGACTGTGTTACAGGTGCAAAATATAACTATGGGCATCAAATCAAGTTCCTCCTTCCCTCCCTTCCTCCTGAACACATTCATAATAGAACAGTGCTAATCCAGGAAGTGTAGCAGGAAGCTGCCAATAGGCAGGTTTTAAAGTCTAAGGAGCTTTTTCTAGAGACACCAAGCAAATGTGCTTGTTACATACTTCTCCGTTTCAGCCATTATATAAAACCGCACAACGCTAACCCTTTAAGACAGGAGATGGAGCCATTCCTCTCCTCCAACCCTTCCTTATCTTCCAAATTCAACTCAAATATCCTCCTTAATCTAGTTAAAAAGAAATGACTTCACTCCTCGCTAACATTGATCCTTTTTCCCCAATCACAAAAAACTAAAAAAACCCTTGAGACCTAACACATATGGGTGTAACATTGCCACCACAGCAAATATGACAATATTTTTACCTCCTGCCAATACAAACATTTGGGTATATATAATTTTTTGGGCTCTTATGAACTCTGCTAACCTCAACAAGATACATGTTGGACCTTATAATGTATAATACAGTATCCAATGACATTGGTGAACAACAAGAAGATAACAGAACAAAAATAGATAAGATATATGGCAAAGACTATCCACATTCATAACTTGAGTATATAAAAGTTTAGTTAAAACACACCAGTTCTCAGATACTCCGGGGGAGTAAATGCCAAATTAGTGCTATAGCTTTTTCCATCCCGACTGTTCTTCATTAAGCCAAAACATGAAAGTCTGGGATTGCAGTCCTGCAAATTACTAACTTATAATGAGAGAACTACATAAACCCCAGCTGCACATTAGGGGATATCGCAGAACAAGTGAATGCTAATTCCCTTACATCATCAAATAAAATTCTATAGGCATTAAGGTCATGATAGAGAGCACGTCCTTTGCTGGTACAATATTCTAAAGCTTGAGCGAGATGTAGAACCACACGTAACCGCATTGGCCATTTCATAGGTTGTGACTCCCCTGAGCAAGAAAGTAAAACCAACCACAACATTGAGAACAAACAAGTAACTTATCACAATGTCAAAATCCAACAAAGAAACTATTCGCAAAGATAAAACAACATAACAACATTCAAAAGAAAACTGCAAGCAAAATAAATAAAGAAAAAAAGAGAGTATTTATTTGCACATAGGCTACAAGACCAAATCATGTCCAGAAACTCACAGTGGAAAAGGTGTTTTGCCAGTGTATCATTAGGCATATACTCTGCCACAAGCAATCTCTCATCACCTTCACAACAACAACCAAGTAAATTTGCCAACCTATTGTTCCGTAGCTGACCAACAGACCGTGCTTCATCCTATAATATCAAAAGAAATACCTCGCATAAGGAAACATCCTAAAGGCACAAAAAGCATTGTAAGCCGAAGCAACACACCACTGTTATACAGTTAGGTCGTAATGTTCTACTTGGACATTTCATACTGTGCCAGGTAGAAATTAGAAATGGATCTTTGCCATAAAAGTTACAAACAGAATGCAAAGTAATTTAGGCTTCCATTACACATTAGAGATGACTACTTCTGAGTCCAAACACAAGAGAGTGGCAGTCTATCATGTCAAACATAAAATAAAGATGCAAAATCACTGTTTAATTGACCCAGGCAATCTGATATACAACCAAATGAAAACAAATAGTCACACAAACCACCACCAAAGAAAGACCTGAAGCCCCTACAATGAGGAAAGCATACCAAGAACTGTCGTGAATCGGGCCAAGCTGCCCTGTTAAAGCGTTTGACAGCAATCCGCCTGTGGTTCTCTAGCTTTCCTTTGTAAACCACATTTGGTGCTTTCTCCCCATGCTCAGACACAATATTTTCCACAGCAAAGCCAGCTGTTGCAACACGCAGTTGCTCAAATGCAAACTCACGAAATGGAGGCACATCAAGGTCATTTTTCTCCTCATTCTCTGGAACAAAGTAAAAGACAGAAAATTACTCAGAAAACATAGATCAAGTCATACTAACCCCCACCCAATCTTACTTACCCACATCAGGTGCCTCAAGGACAGTTGCATTGAACTGAGATCCCCAGCAGCATCGCGTGAGCTTGGAACAGCTACAACCCATTCTAGTTTGAAACGGGTACTGAAAATCAATCACTTCTAGATTACCAAGACCTGCCCCTCAGCTACCCAGGTCAATCAAGAAAACTCCTTCCACGAGAGGTACCACAAACCAGGATCTTATGAATCTGATTTTATTCTTATAATTGTTGCTTCTCCCTGAATACGTCTTCTCCAACTTTGTACTGAATAAGAGGTAAGAGAATCCAGAATAGCCGTCACCCAATGCTCAAACTTAGTGCTGAAATTCAAATGTTTGGCGCAAGATATTCCCACAGCCTCAGTGTGCAGAAGAAGATATGACCCGCAAGGCAAGAGAATATCCTATTCCTACGAATAGTAAACTCAATTAGCTTCGGAATAAACATCCAGCTGAAAATTCGTAACATAATAGTTAGTAATAGTCCAACAAAGGTAGTTCGAAGTCAACTATCATCATCAAATGCTATTAAAAGGATCATCGCGCTCGAACTCATCTAGTTTCCATTTACTTCATCAAACTACTTGAGACCAGCACAACCTATAAAGTGCAGACTAACTACCCATAAAAAGAGTTCGAGTACTTCCGAAAGGCACTCGTAACTCCTAAAGATAGTATGCAAGTAAATACAAAAACATCCCGTCTCATTTCAAGCCATAAATCCCACTGTCCCGACTAAATTAGCATGCACGGTACCAGCTCAAAAGGCCAATTCTCAAACCCACGGATCAAACCCCTCACAATACCCAATATCCTCCCCCTCCGGTCGAAGCTCAAAACAAACCCCAAAAACCAAAAACCCAAAAACTCGAAAATAAAAAAAAATAAAAAAGGAAAAAAAGAAGAAAGCTCACCTCGATTAAAATGAACCCACTCTCCTCCGCCTCCTCCCCCTCCTCGATCTAACCCCGCCCGCCCATCAATCCTCCCGCCCACACGTCGCTCGATTGAAAAAAACTCCCCTCCTATTCCCTCTCCTTCTTCCTTATCAGAACTTCGAGATCGGATCTCATTTCGTCGTCTTCCTCCGCTGCTTAATTATTCCCCAATTCCTCTCACCGACATCCCATTTTTTTTCCAAACCCTAGAACCCCCCCTTTTTTTTTTATTTCTCCTCCCACAGTATTTTCTTCATTATCGACAATAATTCCCACTTTTTCCTATTTTCCCCATTTTCCACCGCCATTGATTTCCTCTCTCTCTCTCTTCCTTCCCTCCCTCTTAACCTCCAAAGCTCCGTTCAGACGCACCTCATTATTTCACCCCCCGCACGCCCCCGCCGCAATCATTCACATTTTTTTCTTCTTTTTTTGGCTTTTCATCTTTTTCCAAACACCAAAATTCAAAACCATTTTAAATTCGAATTCCGATCTATTTTTTATTCCTGAATCCGTGTTCGTCGCCATAAACCGGACCACTTGTGCCGAACTACAGAGGACTGTCGGGAGAAAGAACTTTAGAAATACATCTCAGGTCAATCCCGGTCCCACTCCACGTGTCGTCCCCATAGCCATCCGATTAGTAATTTCGTATTATTTATTATCGTCTAAGTTTACTAATTATAAATCAGATTAAACCGCAATTACTTCGTTAATTAAATAAAAGGGAAAAATCTTGATATTGGGCTCACTGGTTTTACTCTGTAACGCACTAAGTAGACACAATGGACCCCGGGATGGGCTCGTTCATCCAACGGCCGTGGTCCTGCTATGCACCGCTGGGACAAGTGGGGTCATGTGGGGCCATTAGGGTCTTTTAAGGTTAGGTGGGGTCAGGTGGGGAAAGGTGGAGAAAGGTAGGCTGATCAGACTGAGTAACGACCGTCGAGAAAAACAAAAGTGTAAATGCAGGGACTTTTGAGAAATTAAAAGAAGTCGGCCGGTACGTTGAGATTTAATGGAACATCCTTGGAATATGATTATTTATTTATAAGTCAATGCAGAGGGAATAAGGGGAGTGATTGCGAAAGCACACCGAGTTAGGGCCAAGGTACGTGTTTAATGATATTAATTGGGGGAGGGAGAGGGGATTGGGAGCCACGTGGGGATGTGGGGATGGTGGAAAAATGCATATGAAGGCCTGAGGCTGAGGTGCCTACTTATAGCTGAAGGTCATTTTTTTATTATAATTATCAAGTGTTTATGCGTTATTGAAAATGAAAGAAGAGGGAATATTGGATATATTATAATGCGAAATAAAAAAATAATTTCAAATAAAAAAGAGTATAACTCTAAGTCCAACATGAGTTGATTACTATTAATTTAATTTTTGACATTAATTACATTGAAGTATTAGATTCGGTTTCTTTGGTAGGTCAAAATTAATTTGAACTTTTATGAGCAATAGAAATTCTCTTATTTCCGTAAAATCTCCTTAAAATTATGACACAAGCTTTACCGTGACTTTCTTAATAGTTAACACATAGTTTAATAAATTGTATAAATGTCATTATATAGATTAATCAACGGATAGTCACAAGTTGTTAACATTTATGAAGAACAAAACAATGGGTAGTTTTTAGCTTTATCTTCCATTTATTCTAGTTTAAGAAAAAAAAAACTTGTTTTCTATTGTAGATTATCTAAATCTCACTGAGTTCACATTGTCTTGTGTTTAAAGTCTATTTTGATAAACTGCATTCTATTTATTGACTTATACCAAAAAAAATTTATACAAAATCCTTATGAGACAAGATTTAGTTATTTTTCAACATAGTTTTTAGTGCCTTTATGAAAAGTAAATCAAAACCATACATTGTAAACATATTTGTAGTTGTAATAATAATTTGAGTTATAAGTAAGGTATGTTAGCTTTATACCGTATTGCTTAACTAATATTATAAATATAAACAATGAAATCATAAACTTATTAGCTAGTTTGTACTGAAATTCAAATGATATCAGAAACAATATTGTAATAGCTAAACATTATTGTATTATTTAAACATATGCACTATAATTAGGAAGAAATCTTATTTTGTGCCAAGTAACTAACAATGCAAGGTGATAACTAAATTGGATGAATCAAATTAAAGTCAAACTTATTTTAAAATATCATCCTACAAGTATAATTATTTTGGTAAATTCAAACAGATTAAGAACTTAAATAAGACAATAATGTAAGGTTCAACAACTTATATATTAATTACTTTTTTCTTACTTGAAGTTGAGATATAGAAAGTCAATTAAATAAGCGTGAACATAAAAAAAGCCAGTCTTTTTATTTTACATTTTTTTCATTTTTTTCAGTTGTCATGTCTACGATTTAAACAAGGAAATCTCAAGTTTAAGATAGCTTAATCTATAGTTGTAGCCATTTAATTTAACATTGTGTTAAAACTAATAGGTAGATATAATGTATTTGTTTGTGTTGTGTCATCTACTACAAGAATGTAGTATGAAGGTGTATTTTATCTATTCTGATAACTTTACAAAGAACCACAAAAAAGCATTAAGATAATTCCTACATAAACAATCTCTATTTAATGGGGCTTCTTCCTGTACTTGTGAATTTCATTGGACCCATAAATGATACTAAGAAGAATCTTTTTGGGTTTTCAATATCACTTGGCAATTGTTTCACTCCGTTTATGCAAATGATAATATTTTCAAACTAATACAAACTCCACTCAAACATCTTAACATTTATCTTATGACCTGATACTCTAACTCATTCGAATATGTTTATTTTTTTTAAAATGGTGTGCTTGCATAAAGCCGCTGCCTTATGCCCCTTTGGAAACTTAAACTCGAAATCTCCCACTATAAATACCCCATGTTACCACTGAGCTATTACTCAAGTTCACCAATATTTTTAGTTTGACCCCATCTTCCACATTGTTTTTGCTACTTTAAGTAGCATAACCGCCTAAAAGACCATCATAAATGTATTACCAAATAGCTTATCTGGCAATATCTGTTTTATGGCAGACTTTGCCGAAATATCTGGAGGAACTAAATGTAGTCTTTTATAAGACGAGTATCCTTGCGAACAACACCCAAACATATTCACCAAATCTTTTTACAGGAGCAAGACGACGATAGAGAGAGAAAGAGAGGTATGTCTTTGGTCATCTTTCTCAAAATTGTCTTTGAAGATGTGAAGAAATTCTTTGCTTTGCAAACATCCATGTGTTTTACTCCTATAAAACTCTTCTCGAAAAGTCCGTCAAACATCTTTGTGTTTACTTTCACTTTGTGCACTTCTTAAAAGGTGATCGCGATTTCAAGAATAAAAATAGGAAAAAAAAGAAACGAAAAACCTAGAAGAGAGGTTGATGCCTCTACTTGAGAGAAAGTTGCTACAAAAGATGGAAAATAGAAAAAAGCAACACATTGAAACTCGATGTGCGAAAGTGACTCAACACCAATTGGTACACAAGAAAAATACCAACCCTGTTGAGAATGTTAGTCATATGAAGGTATATCAGTACTTGATTTTATCTTTTATTTTGTTGCTCTATCTACTTCACATATCTTATTTATGTTAAAATTGTCTTATTTTTTGTTTATTTTTTTTCAGGCAATAGATGAAGAGGAAAAACAAAGAGGTGAAAAGAACAATAACAATCAAAGGTGATTGTTTTCCATTTTTATAATATTTTAAAGAGTGGTGATATGCGTACGACCATATTTTATTGTGAAGGTTTACAGCCTGGCATGGCATCCTTGTTGGCAGTCCAGGTAAACCCTAAACATTGTCTAGACTGCCAACTAGGCTGCCACATCATAATGTAAAGCCTCACAACAAAATATGACAGAATTGATATCATTTTTCTTTTTTAAATGCAAGGCAAATTGATACCATTTTAAATTATTCTTCTAAAATACTTTAAAATTTTTTAAGTTGTTAGTCGACTAGTACTTCCACAACATCTCACTCATTTCTCTGTTTATTAATACTTAAAAATGCAAAACAAATACTTTGGGTTCTTTTAGTGTTCTGTTTGGGTTTGGCAATATTGCTACATAAGTTTCTTAGTACACTTTGAATGGTTGCTTGTGTTGATTATTTATTTAGTAACAATACTTAAAACTCATCGTAAATGGACCAATCTTGAAATTTAAATTCATAACTAAAGTGAACTAAAATTGTTTGTACTTGTCAAATATATTATTTTTCTTTGCATGTAAATTTAAATGAGTACCAAGTAAATTTTTGTAGAAGTTAAATTTAATATTTTTCCCTTTGTTGAGTGGATATCCTTGTATATATTGATTAAAGAGCATATTGACTACTATATCATTAAATATAGTCATATAGTAAAACTAAAACTCGAGATAAACATGTTATTTTGATAGTGTATAAATAATTGGAGCTATATGTAGGATAGTAGAACATTTTTAAATATTTTTTATGTTTGAATAAGGTAAACTCGGATTATGTATTTGTTAGCTATTTACTAATTATGATCTAATCTCGTGTATATTTTTTTTGTTTAGTGAGGATTCCGTAAAGCCAATGTCAACTTCTCTATGTCAAGGTATGTTGAAGTCACGTGCATAATCATATTATTGTAATTAAAAAGTTATATTGTGTTCATAATATTATTATTCTTGCAGGTGAAAGCAGTAGATGGGATGAAACAGAAAGACTTAAACCCATTAAAAAGAGATCTATTCATGGTGGAAAAGTAGAAAACACTACTGAAGATACAAAAGACAAAACATATTTAAGGCAGATAAAGACATTGCCCTCAAAAACTCAACCCAACGAAACTGATGAAGCCATGCAGAGTCCTGTTTTCAACCATGGACAACGTAAAAAACGCAAGAGTTGGAGAGGCGACAAATTTGCTATTAAGACTTCAATTTGTACTCGCTCCAAGTGGAAAGAACGAAGGTGTTGCCAACAAGCCATGGTAGGAAATTCATCTTGTGAGCACCATGATGGAAAAGCTAAGTTGCAGGGAATGGCCGATGTTCCTCGCAAAGGTATGGTTTTTAGTAAAATTAATAGCAACAGAAAAAATATGATTAGCATAAATGGGAAGAAAATGATTAAGAAAAGTGAGAAAGAAGAAGGTGAGATTACCGGGGATGAAGATGACAAGTTATGAATATCCATTATGAAGATGATAGAATATAGCAGTAAGAAATTTTGTTTGATAATTTATTTAATTGCATAGAGTAGACAAACAAACACTATGACATTTGCATCAATGCAATTTCATATTATTTTCATTTTCATTTATAATATTGATCTACATGTAGCTCTATCTCATGATTGAAGTGACATTTAAGTAAATGTTTTACTTCAAATAATCATTTATACAATACTTTTTACCTTATATTGTGGGTATGACTTTCTATTTTGTGTTTAAATTTATAATAAAGATTTTACTCATGATTGACAATAATATAGGCAAATTATCAAACTAAAAGATATCATTTTGTTAAAAATACTAGTCATTATTTCATGTTATAAAAGATATGATCATTTTACTAATGAATTCTCTTATTTGTTTAAAAAGAATTCCAAGCTTATCAATATATAGAGGAAAATTTTATTTCATTTATATGAGATTTTTTGAATATATTTATTTAAAAAGAGGAGTATAAACTCCAAACCACCCATCTTCAAGGGTAGATGGGTGATAAATACTTGGGTGTTGTAAGCCAATAAAAGGTATTTTTTCTCATTTTAAAATTGCTATATAATTTTATTTTATGTAATTCAACAAAAACCAAAATATTCATTTACTAGTAGATCTGATCAAAATGCTTTCTTCTTGCAACAAACAAACATCTAAAATGATGTTTTGCTATCACTTTCAGATGATTGAAGACATTTTTATGTGGATGTTGTTTGTAGTGTGTTGAAACTATACTGGCAATGAGCAGGAAAGTACAGGCGGCAAAATATATGTTTAATATATTTTTACAATCTGATAGGTTTTATTGTTAACTATTTATGAATCTTAATCATTTACAATTAGATAAAAATAGTAGATGTATATTTTGAACTAAATAATCACATAGTAAAAGTTCATCAATACGATACAAAATACACACATTTTATATACATATTCCTTTATTTAATAAATATTACTTGTCTATATCAAAATATTTTTTGCAGGTGATTGATGGTTTTTGAATGCTTTGATTGCGATGATCAGATCAACATCAGGTGAAAGAGTGACAAACTAATGATGTCGATAGAAACTTCGATCCTTGTTTTCGTCTATCTTTTAATGTACTTCTTCTTACTATGGTGTAATAAGTGTGAGGTTAACACCTTAAAAAGTTTGGATGCAATAGAAAGGAAGGAAGGACAATAATTTAATTTTCTGTTTTCATTAGTTTATTAGTCATTTATGTCATTTTCATGCATATTTTTCCTATGTATATTTAAGATTTGCTAAATGTAGTTTTTAACTGTTTGTTGGAGCTACACCTCTTAATTGGTGTTAGTGTGAATTGTTGGACATTTTCTTGCTATGTAAACTAATAGTCAAAGTTGAAACCTACCTTATTAGAACTTAAAACATGTTAATATATTCTTCAAATGGAAATAAAACAAGGATTCAAGTGTCTTGTATTGCATACAAACTTGATTGTTTAAATTGTATTTTTAGCTTAATACATTTAATTAACATAGGTATATCAATCTCATTGTGCCTCTCATCCTATTGGAAAGTCTTCCAATTAGATACCATATTAATTGAATTATCTCGTGTTTTAAAATGTCTTTCCAAAATAATATTAGTAGCTAATCGAGAACATCAATGAGATCTAGGCATTGACCAGGTTTAAGGTATAAAAGAGTCCTGTAAAGAGGAAAACTCACCAGACTTGAGTGATTGCTTTATATTCTTATCTAGAGAATGGGTGACCTACTCAAGAAGGTAAATTATGCAATACTTATTTTATGGGGATTTGTGTTAGAAAAAAAATAGTGGGTTGTCTTTGCATGTCATTGATGAATGTGGGGATATGGGCATCACAATCTTCAAAGACGTTGGTGAAGGAGGAAAAAAATCCTTGTAATCTAATCTCGTTAATGTCCAATATCTCAATGTAACTTTATTGAAATTTAAAACAACGAGTGGATCCAATTTGTTATTACTCAAAATTAACAGAATTGGATCAATTAGGTGGTTTCTTGACATATCATATACTTCTAAGTAACTAGTATCATAAGTTGAGAGAAGATAACTTGATAGTTGAATATAAGAACTAAACTCATTTTGGATCACATAACTTCTTCTATTGTTGGAATAAAAAAAATTAATGAAGTGAAATTGGGCATTGGAAGCCTTTTTTGAGCAAAAGAACAATAATAGTGAAGAATATCATTTGAGTGTGTGGAGAAGTTTTCTCTAAACCAATTGCCAAAAAGTAGGGTTGGAGGGCTCTTATTAGTCAAAAAGTATAAAGAGTAATGCTAGTTGCACCTAGGTATAATACTTATTTGACGTACCCGACATAACCAGCCAATAGGAAAACTTTAAAAAATAATAAAATATTAAAATCCTATATTTTTAAGGATAAACTCTAGGCAACTGTGTTCCGGATTGGTTGGTTATGTCATGTACGTTAGATAGGTACTGGGCATAGGTGCAACTAGTATTTTCCAAGTATAAATGGTCTGAAGAAATTTCCCCACTTGAATATATTATATGTATAATCAATTAATATTTTGTGACATTATCATTAGTTTATGTTACCATCATCTAATTGGACATAGTAATTTGTGCACTATTATTTATTACACGTATTTATTTTCTTTTATTGGTTGTGATATATAACTAAATATCTTCTTAAATTACCATGATGTTTTTTTTTCATTATTTTGATACACGTATTTGAAAGTCTCGTATTTTGACTTTCATGCATAATAAAAACGGGAAATAATTTAGTTAGAAAAATAAGAAGAGCCAATTTTATCATTTCAGGTTGTGTGTAGCAAAGTTGACAACGTATATTGATAAATGAGCAAACGACCAACATGAAATAAACAAGAAAACATGGTAACTAGTACAAGAAAAAAGATATTCAATTGAAAATCAACAAAATACAATAATTATATTTGTTTTTCCAATCGTCTATAATAGAGATTCACTTACCCATGTTGTTTTTATTCAATTCACTCTCTCCCATACTTACGCTATCTTGTTATTGCTAGCAAAATTTACATTGAAGTTATGACCCCTATTTGCTGATTAGTATCACTTTTCAAATGAGGAATTAATCGAGTATTAATTAATGTTAATTATTTAGACTTTGATATTACAATACCTACTTTTTGCTCAAAATGATCTATAATGATGTTCTCTCCTTGTATAATAAATATACTAATATATATACAAATACACGAATAAACTCTAATACAAATAAACTTTTACAATTTATAAAGAAACAAATAACAGGTAGAGCAATACTAGGACTTAAAATGGCTAACTTTTAATACAGGCATAAAGTAATAAAGATAGTAAAATAGTATGTATCATAGTGGTCGGATAAATACATTAATACCCTCCCAAAATAAAACAAATGATAAACATTTTATTTATTTATTTATTTTTTATCGTAATGATGAACACTTCTTGCACTTACTTTTACCACCTTTGTCAAAAGAAAAGATAAAAGTCACTCTTCTAAATTGTAAGAATAAAATGAATTTAAGTTTTTTATGGCTCCCCCCATTGATATTTTACAAATTTATCCCAAACAACCGGAGCCCACAGAATTGCGATCAGTGCCCCTAGACTTACAAGGCAAACTAGCAAAATGCGAGGACAACAGCATAAAAAACCTAAGAAGTGGCAGTTTTAGTAAATATATGGAAAAAGTGGCCCTGTTTTTTGTTCTGGTACCTCTCTCCTAATCGGGGTCGTTGCTTTACGGTAAAAGTGGACTCTGTCCTCTCCCTCGCTCGTCGCGGGCTTCAAAACGGAAAAAACTGCAATAGAAGCTCAATCTCGGCCGGTGTCTGTTATCTTAAGTTGTAAACACTGAAAGGAGGTAAATTTCGTTGATTTGGTGATGATTTCCGTATCTGTTAGGTTGGTTTTCGCGGGGTACGGCTCTGTTTTGTAATGTTTTCATCTGAATGCTTTAGTCAAAGTCGTCGAGTCTATGGAAGCCTTTGTGCCCTAGTAGGAGGAGTGATTGCTTTTTGTGCTGTATGTTGGTTTTGTTGTAGGTTGCAAAGGCGAAACTCTGCAGCTGTTTGCATTTTATGAAGTTCGAGTTGTAATTTAGGTTGTTTGGTTATTGTCCTATTATTTGGGTTAGTGGTTTTTTTTAATGTTTAATGTAGTTTCTGCAGATGGGTTATTGAAAAGAAATTTACCCGGAAGTTTAAATCAGAATAAGGTTTACACTGAAGTTTGTTTTGTGCTTCTTTCGTACTGGAACTTCCTGATATTGGTTTTCATATTTGTCGCACTTCCTTAGTACTTTTGGTTTTCAAAACTTGGCAGGAAAACTTTAATTCATTTAGTCTGGTGTGCTGGCATTACCAGGAAGACACAAAGCAGATAGAACTTACCAGACTTTTTGCATTTCCTTTCAGAAATTCCTGGTTAGTCCACTTTTTCTTGTTCATGCCCAAAGAGTTTATATGCTGGTGATTTTTCGAACCATAGTTGAAAGAATTGCACGGAAACCCTAAAAATTAGCGGACTGTGCGAAGCTGGAAGGTGATTTCTTCACCAGTTTTGCACTCTTTCAGTTTATGCTCCTTTTTTATAATGATTCCAGTCTAAACTGTGCAATCATTTGCAAAACAATAACAAACATGATTTTTTTTCTCTCTAGAACATCTACACAAGTTTTTTTCTTTTCCTTTTTTTTTTTTTCAATTTTGAAGTTAGTCTAACAGTGTGCAAGTTATAATGCCTCGTTTCTGAAGAATGTCCTTAAATTTTAACTGTCATTTTCTTGTTTTGATTATTTTAACATAATTTCTGCAGGGCGTGCTTGGACTTTTTTAAGAGAGCTTTTGCTCTGTAGATGGGCAAAGGCAGACCTAGGGCTGTTGAGAAAGGGGTTTCAGGGCATTGTCCGAGCACCTCTCCATCTGGAGCTCTAAATGTACCTCAGGCTCCAGTCTATTACCCAACAGAAGATGAATTTAGGAATCCCCTGGAGTTCATAGAAAAGATAAGACTAGAAGCAGAGTCTTATGGGATTTGTCGCATTGTTCCTCCAAAAGGCTGGAAGCCACCATTTGCCCTGGACGTAGACTCCTTCACCTTTCCTACTAAATCACAGGCCATTCACCAGCTACAGGCCAGGGCAGCATCATGTGATCCAAAGACATTTGAATTGGAATATAATCGCTTCTTGGAGAACCATATTGGGAAGAAACCCAAAAAGAAAGCAGTTTTTGAGGGGCAGGAATTAGATGTGTGCAAGCTATTTAATGCTGTGAAGCGATTTGGTGGTTATGACAAGGTTGTCAAGGACAAGAAATGGAGTGATGTTTTTCGGTTTGTGCATTCTGCCGGAAAATTATCTGAGTGCTCAAAGCATGTTTTGTCTCAACTATATAGGGAACATTTGTTTGATTATGAAGAGTATATAAGTAAAATAGAACATGAGAATAAGTCAAAAAATTTCAAGCGGATTCGTGATGAGAGGAAATTAGATGGACAAGCTGCAATAATTAATGATTTTAAGAGGAGAAGAAAGAACTCTAAGGGTGTAAAGATAAAGGTAGCTAAAGTGGTGAAGAAAGAATCATATGACCAGATATGTGAGCAATGTAACAGTGGTTTGCATGGCGAAGTCATGCTTTTGTGTGATAGGTGTGATAAGGGTTGGCACTTGTATTGTCTTTCTCCTCCTCTGGAAAAGGTCCCTGCTGGAAATTGGTATTGCTTGGAATGCGTCAATTCCAATAAGGATAGCTTTGGTTTTGTTCCAGGAAAGCGTTTTACCCTGGAAGCTTTTAGGCGATTGGCTGATCGGGCCAAGAGGAAATGGTTTGGGAGCATGTCTGCTACTCGAGCACAAATAGAGAAGAGGTTTTGGGAAATTGTGGAGGGGTCATCTGGGGAAGTGGAAGTTATGTATGGTAGTGACCTGGATACATCCATATATGGCAGTGGTTTTCCGCGTAGTGGTGATCCATCACCTCCTTCAATGGAAGCAGATGAATGGAGGAAGTATTCATGTAGCCCTTGGAATCTTAATAACTTACCGAAGTTAGAGGGCTCCATGCTTAGGGCAGTGCACGATAACATTGCTGGAATCATGGTGCCTTGGCTGTACATTGGAATGCTATTTTCATCCTTCTGTTGGCATTTTGAGGATCACTGTTTTTATTCAATGAACTATTTACACTGGTATGTCTCTTTTTCTCATGTTTCTTGAGAGTTCATATTACATTTGGAACTTTTTAGTCAATAGTTGATGCACAGAATTGCATAGTGCAGCAAATGTCTATATTTTGAACTATCGACAAAGAAAACTAAGAATATTCCAATGAAAACCTAAATACAAACAAAAGGCAGAGGAGGTAAAGGTCCTTGGTAAATCTGAGGCAGCTAAATGTTCTAAACTTAACTTGGGTTTTGATTAAGATGAAAGTCCTCTGAATACAATTCCTGTTATTTGTTGAATAAGAAAGTTGGGTAAAAAAAAAAAAAATCTCCTTCAAGGAATATGAGAAAAAATTGTGGCCCTGGTAGTGTTATTGAAGAATCTTGTTTGAATTTTTTAAAAATGTTTGAAGTAATAGAATAGGCCTTTCAGATGGAACTTTGTTTCTCTTTTTGTAAATGATGTGGTACTGTATGATTTATTTGTTAAAGGAAACTTCAGTATGCTGAAAATATTAGTGTTATTAAAAAATTCTTTTTTTTTTTTTTTTTTTGAAAGTTGTGGTTTTATTTATTACATTCCAATGGCTAAAAAACAAAGTACATAGTAGATTACAAATAGCTAAGGGGTCCAAACAACCAAATGTTGCTGATGAACCTCTTGCTTTGCCAACTCATCTGCCCTACCATTAGCACTTCTTAATACATGATTCCAGCTAGAAAACTTTCAAAAAAAATAATTTTACTTTAAAAAAAAATGATTCCAGCTAGAAACAATACAAGCTAGGTCTCTAATTTCATCAATGTAATTACAAAGCCTCCAAGGTGGCTTAAAAAAAAAATCATAAAATTCCTTTGAAAAATTCCTTTTTGAATTCTTAAAAATCTTTGAAATAATGTAGTAGGCCTTTCATATTGGACTTTTTTGTTACTTTTTTGGTGAATGATGTGTTATTTTATAACTTATTTGTTGTTATATATATATGTCGAATAGTATATGGGGGCATTGAGGCCTCTTACCCCATGGCCATTTGGAGATTTGAACTCACAACCTTCCACTACAAACGGGCATTGAGGCCTCTTACCCCATGACCATAGGGAGATTTGAACTCACAACCTTCCACTACTAACGGGCATTGAGGCCTCTTACCCCATGGCCATAGGGAGATTTGAACTCACAACCTTCCACTACAAACGGGCATTGAGGCCTCTTACCCCATGGCCATAGGGAGATTTGAACTCACAACCTTCCACTACAAACGGGCATTGAGGCCTCTTACCCCATGGCCATAGGGAGATTTGAACTCACAACCTTCCACTACAAACCCAAACACCTATTTGTCATTGACCTTTTGGAGAAGGGGAAACTGATCACCATGGATATTTGTGGTATTTTCTTCAGATTGCTGACTTGGTTTATGAAGTCAACTTTTGTGGATGCATCTTTTAGATTTAGCAAATTTCCTTAACAATTGTTTTTGCAAATCTGTTAATGCTCATCACCATCCTGTTGTGTCTTGAACCTTGATCTGTTAAACATACATTCTGGATGTGATTTCCTATTTTTATAAAACTTGCGCCAATTAAAAATGTGGTAGTTAGCTACAAAGACAAATTTTTGGAACATAAAAGGCTAAGCTCAAAGTGCACAGAATGGAAGAGATTTTCCTTTGGAAACTGTTGAAGGATGCTCCTCCTTGAGCTGATTTTTTGTTCACTGATCTACTTCAGTGACTTTGAGAAAAATATTGATGAAATGGTTTCCGTTTCTTTAAACACATGATTTATTCTTCAAGGTTGGTGAATTCCTTATATGAGCCATTCACTTGAGTTTGGATATTGAGAAAGAGGTTCTATTACATTAGCTATGGGAACAAGATGGGTCTATGCCTTAATTAAATTTGCAAAAGCTAATGGTGTAGAAAGAGTGATGCTTTTTCCTTTTTCTTTTCTGGTTGCTCCAGAGAACCAGTCAGAGGGAATGAATATCTTCTTTGGTGGTAGGTTTGGCTGTTAATGGACCAGATGCGGTCTGGATATTGGGAGTTCAGATTGAATCTATTTGCACATATCCAGATATTTGAAATACTAATGTGTGAAAAATTATCTGAAATTATTTTTTTAAGTTTAGTTTTGCCTTTTTGAAATTGGAAAATATTTGAATCTGAGTTCCAAAATGATGTAATGACATAAGAGAAAAAATGAAACAAAATCCTGTAAAACGTGGTTCTTTAGAGGAAAAAGGCAACAGTGAATCAAACCCGGAGTCTGATACTTGGTTGCAAGGTAACCTATAGGTTGTGACTGGCCTGAAAATAAATCAAATCTGAGGGTTGAAATGCTGATATGTATGCCGAGCTTCATATTAAGCACGTTCTATAATGGAATTTGAGGCTGAGTGCTTCTTTAACTTCACTAGCAATAAGTATGTTAGAAAATAAGCTGTTTAGACCATGAGCAGGCACACCTGTTTCGTGGTAGCAATCACAAATGGCTCATGTATGATCAGGGATACTGTCAATATAATATTGTAGCGCATGCAGCAATCGTTGAAGGGTCATTTTCTTTATAGAGATTACATCCTGTTGCTGTTTCTACAATATCAGCATTGTCTTGAAGGGGTAACTTCTGGGAGTATGCTTTTAAGTTCTTTTTTTGTTGGAATTTATTTTTGAGTTCTTTGAGCTATCGAGTGTCAATGGCTTACTGAAATTGAGGCATAAAAGGTGCAAGTTTTATCGGATGCCCTGATTTTATTGCAAAAGAAGTCTCAAGATGCTGACAAAAGCTGAAACACAGGTTAAAAAATCGTTTAGGAATGGACCAATCATCTGGCAGGCTTGTTACTAGTGTGATTGCATACTTAAATTGGGTAGACTTATTGCAGGTGGGCTGCCTGATAAATTTGGGCTGTTTAATTGTTATCTGAAATTTCTGGCTAGTAGTCCATTGGTTTTGCAAGACACTTATTTTTACAGTACTGCCAACAAAATGACTATGTTAAAAGTTGATAAGAAGTTTCTGCACTCAAACGAGGTTCAAAGCCTAGACTTTTGTATTAGACAAAAAACATTTGAGCCAGCTGCCTCTGAGCTTTCTCCTTTTGTTTGGCTACTTTTGCTATAGGCTCCAATCTCTCGTAAATTACCTTCAATAAAGCATACTTCATGCTGTCATCAATATTTTCGCTATCCTTTACAACTTTTTTATTTTTTGTTATTTTTTGTCCTTTTTGTGAAAGACGACATAGCTTACCTATATTATTTAGTTGAGAACTGTTAGATTTAGTGAAGGGAGATAGAAGATGAGAGAAAAGTGAAAAGATAGGAAGAAGAGAAAGAGAGAAGGAGAGAAAGAGGTTGTAAGGTCTTCATGACCTACAACCTTAAAACATGTATTAATAGAATCCGAAAATACAAAATTACAATGATGCCATTCATGGTTTGAGGAGCAAGTAAACTAAACAATAAACAAACAATAACTAATTAAAGTTTAGTAAAATTACTAAACTACCCGTAACTCTTAACAAGAACCTTTAATGATATTTCTTTGTAAACCTGAAGAAGACGACCTGCAGGCAGTACTTAGCCTTGCCTTTTCCGTTGTCTGATGTATTTTTTTTATTCTGAATGTCATTGTGTTTACTTTCTTTTATCTATTATGGTTGACTGCATTACTGACTCATTTTCTCAGGGGGGAGCCAAAATGCTGGTACAGTGTTCCTGGTGGCGAAGCCCATTCTTTTGAGCTGGTATTATGCAGGAGAGCTTTTCAGTTAATTGTTCTGGATATCTAAACTCAGTCTTTTGGTTTGGATAAAAGTGTGATGTCTCATTTGTAGGTTATGCGGAAAACTCTCCCTGATCTTTTTGATGTGCAACCGGATCTGCTTTTCCAGCTTGTTACAATGCTTAATCCAACTGTATTACAGGACAATGGGGTCCCAGTCTATGGAGTACTGCAGGTTTATTTTTTATTTTTGGAAAATAATGTTCATATTTGTACATTTTGGTCTCTTTTAAAGAAACTTGATTATCAGTTTCATTATGGTGTTGGATCTGGCTGTGAGGGGGCTTCTACTGTGAGGTCCTGCGTTTAGGTCTTACCTTGTTATATGGTTCAACATTCATGAAGAAAAAATCTATTTTCTTATTAATTTTCAGTCCCCTCTCCAAAACTTAAAAATGGTGTTTGAAATAGTTTTTCGATTCTTTCATGTTAAACATATTGCCACCTCAATACCAAAAAGAGATGGCTATAGCTGATTTTTTTGAAGAAATTAGGCATCTTGACATTATTATCAAGTAACCAAAAAAGGTTAATCAAAGCAGAAAATGTTTGAATGAGCTGAAAAGGAAAAAATGAAGTGTTATTATCTATCTGCAAACACCATATACTTTGAGAGGCAGATTGACTAGCCTGTCTTTGTTCATGACATTACCTATCATTTGGAGGCTTTTCTTTTTTTATTAGATGTATTACTGACAGAAGACAGTAAGCCATTATCTTAAAGGCAAGTCAGTAGCTTTGAGGATAACCCAACAAATTTGCCACTGATTTGTCATCGTTCTTTTCTCTAGTCGTTTTGATTTGGGAGATCTACAGTGCCTTAATGCCATCCTATTTCTGCTTTTTCTTAATCGACATCTGAAAATTAATTTGTTTATCGTATCTTTATGTCATTCTTTTTATTTTGTTTTCATTTAATAATTCAATTGCATTTTATGCTCATAATTTCTGGATTTCCTCCTCTTTGCTCTCTTCACAGGAACCAGGAAATTTCGTTGTCACTTTTCCCAGGTCCTTCCATGGTGGTTTCAATTTTGGTATACTTTTTATACTAGTTTGTCTAAAGCTACAGTGAAGGCTGTGTTTGCATAGACTTATGTCTTGTTGCCTTTTCTAGGACTAAATTGTGCTGAGGCCGTTAATTTTGCTCCTGCTGATTGGCTGCCTCATGGAGGTTATGGAGCAGATTTGTATAGGTTGTATCACAAGGCCGCTGTTTTATCCCATGAAGAGCTTCTGTGTGTGGCGGCCAAGGTTGCAACTCCAGACACCTATGTCAAACATTTTTTGTGTGTTCACTTTTTTCTTTTTTGGTGTAGTGCTTCCATCAATCTGTTAAACAATTACAAGATCTTTTGGTCTCCTTCCAATATTCTGTAACCTTGTTCTTTCTTATGTTCTTTTTAAGCGACAAAGTTTTGAATGATTGGCTCTTGGTGAACATATTATACAAGAGGGCTCTCCTTAAAAAACACAGTTTTTAAATACTGTTACTTGTGCTGGTTCCTTTTTGTTTTGTACCCGTGCCTCATGTTCTTGTGTCAATTAACCTAACAGGGGACTTCTGATAACAAAGTGAAGTTGTATCTGGAGCCAGAATTACTGAGGATATTTGCAAAGGAGAAGAGGTATAGAGAGAAACTGTGGAAGAGTGGCATAAGCAAGTCATCCCCAATGACCCCAAGAAAACATCCGGAGCATGTAGGCACTGAAGAGGTACCCCTTTTCTGTTATCATCCTTCTTATTTTCCCAAAGGAAAGACAAAAGTTAGCTGATCCAATGATGAGCACCTCAGAAGAAAAAATCCTAATGGAAGTCCTCAAAAAAATGCGGGGACACTTTTTTTTTTGACGGTTGTATACTGTATGCTGTTTTTTTTTGTTTATCTGTTCTGTTCCTTTTCTTTGAGCTTTCACCTCTGAAAAATTTGTTATATTGATGTGCTTTTTTCTATCTTAACTCTTTTTGTTTGCCTGTTTAGGATCCTATGTGCATTATTTGTCATCAGTACCTGTATCTCTCTGCCGTTACCTGCAGCTGCAGACCAACTGCTTTTGTTTGCCTGGAGGTTTCAAATTTATGATTATGTTCATCCATTTCCTTTTTCTTTGTGATATAAATAATTGTTCTCTGTCTGGCTTAACTTCATTCTCAAACTTGGCATCATACAGCTAAATGGCAAGGTAGAGGCTCCTGAAATTGGAAAGATTGCTTATCATCAAACTTTTAATTCTTGCAGCACTGGGAACACCTTTGTGAATGCAAGCCTCAGAAGCATCGGCTCCTTTACCGCCACAGTCTTGCAGATCTCGAGGACTTGCTTTTAATGGTTACTTTCAAGTCCTCCAATACTGGAGAATTGGAGGAGAAGCCACTCGATCGGTTTTCATGTAGCATTGAATCAGAAAGTGTAACAAAAAAGGTCATCTTTTTGATTCCTGAGCTAAATCTTGATGGCTATATTAGCTGTCTGTTGTAATGATTAATTAATTATTCAGTACTTGCTCTTGGTAGTCATAGCTGAGTGCATGTTTAGCACGTTGTACTGGTTTAGGGCCTAGAGGCTTACTTTTCAAACAATATCAAATACTAATAGGACTGAGATAAAAGAGAAACAGAAAGCATGTTTGGTGCGTTTCAGTTTCTGCTTCAAACTTTTTGTTCACCAAAATATACATAGTTTAAGTATCTCTCCATGTGCTTTATTTTATTTTTCTTCCTTTATTTATCTTTTGGGGTCTTGAGAGATTTGCATGAGCTTCGACTATAAGTAGTAGTTTGACGTGCTTTTTTTTTTCCCAGTGAAAAATGTGTGAAACTTCTTAAAAAAAATGTGTGAAACTTCTTAAAAAAAATGTGTGAAACTTAAGATATCCAGTTGAGTAGAAAGTGATCATTTTTTCCGGTCTCTTACATGCATTTTTGTTTGTTCCTGTGGATTCTTTGTATATAATAATTACGCTAGGAGTTTGCAAGTATAAAACCAATGCACGAAGAGGTTTTGTGCTGTCTTCTGTTCTCTTTACTTCTAATAAGCGTTCTATCTTTGATTGACCATTGGGAATAAACCTATAAGTCTGAACCCAAGTTAAACAACTGGGGTTGGGTTCATAAAAAATTGAGACTGGTCAGCTGAGTTGGGTCTGGTCGAGCCTCCGACTTGGCCAAACTTGGCCCAAGGGAGGGAGGAATCTCTCCAATTCAGTAGTGATAAGTCCGCACCAAGACCTCTCTCTCTCTCTCTCTCTCTCTTTCTCTTTTCCCCTTTTTTTGGACTGTGGATAGTTTGGAATATTAGTGCCTCTTTGTGCATGTGAACGGGCTCTTCTGTAAGCTCAGCTTTGATGGCAATTGAGAGGGAAATGTTGTGCTGGTTGGAGTGGATGGTGGTGCCGTCTTGATTTTTCTGGTCCTATCACTCGTCTTCTTTGTCCCTTATACTTGCCATGTATACTTTCCTTGTACTTGCCCCATATGTTCCGTATAGTTTGGCCCATCTGTGCTGTCTGCTTCAAATGAAGTTAAGCTGAGCTCTCTTTTGAAGCGGCAGGATTTCAATGTTCTCGTGCAGGTGAAAGGTGGATATGCTACATTTGCTCAACTAGCAGATGACTGGCTGACAAGTTCGTCTAGCATATTGCAGATTCCTTTTTCTGATTCTTCATGCACTAAGGCACTAAAGGAAGCAGAACAATTTCTTTGGGCTGGGCATGAAGTGCGCTCGGTAGAATTTCCTTCTTCACCATGATGTTGAAACTGTTTTTGTCCTACTAATTTTTGCTCTCAAGTACTAATGTTAGAGATTTTATGTTTAGGTTCGTAACCTAGCAAGAAGTTTGGCTGGGGCTCAGGAGTGGGCAGCTGGTGTAAGGGATTGCCTAGATAAGATTGAGTCCAGGTTATGCAATCAAGAGGATGAAGGGAAAGTGGGCTTACGTGAGGTTGAGAACTTGCTGAGAGTTGATGCAGTTCCTTGTAATGAACCTGGATTTGCTAAATTGAAGGTGTAGAATCTAGAATGTCTTGATTTTATTCTCTTCAGAATGAATATATATTAGCAATGTAAATGAATAACAAGTACCTTTAGAAGTAGCAATCTCAGAAATTGCACTTGTTTATGTTTTTACCTCTGTACTGCTTATTTCTTTATAAATGATGAATTTAATATGCACCAAATTAATGGATAAGCTAATATTGCACGGTTTGAATTGTCCGTACAGGTGTATGCCGAAGAAGCAAGCAGGTTGCAGTCTCAAATAGAATCTGCTCTTTCATCTCATTTGCATGTGCGTCTTTCTTTTTTTTATGATTTTAAAGATTTAAGAATACTTATGTCTGTGCAAACCGTGTTTTGTTTTTCACATTTTCTTTTCACTTTCTGTTGATTGTCTTTCTCATGTTTACTTTCTCTAGTTCAATCATGTTCATAGTTTTTTATTCAGCTGAGATAATACAGAAGGCCTGCCATGTTCATGCTTTATTCATGTTTTCTTTATTAGGTTTTCATTATACTTTTATTTGTATCTGTTTTCTTGTGTGAAATTTAGAAGGGTTAATTACTCTTGTCCCCTTAGCAAAGTGCAAATTACTCTCAACTTGAACTGAGCATTTGGAAGGTTGTAAGAGCCCCTAGTTTAAGATTTTAATGTGGTGTCCACCTCTTCCCCTTTTCTTAAACAATGAGGAAGGGTGGGGGAAATTTTGATTTTTTTAATACAAATATTTTATTTTATTTTGGTTTTTATTATTTTACATTTTGTTTGGCTATTATGCTGAGAGTACTTCCTTACGACAAATGGATCTCTTTTTGTATGTTTCTTAGCATTTTTGGGGCTAGGAGTGGGCATTTTTAAAATCTCATAGCTTAGGTCTTAGTTGGATTGCCTGGATTGGCTAGGGATTCCTGTCTTTTTACTATCAACTTTGTCGCTCAGATATTGGGGTTTTGTTGTCAAATTATATTATGCAATGTTTTGTCAACGCAATAGTTGCAAAAGCAATGTAATCTGGTTTGCATATTTTGTCCTCTCTTGTGTTGCAAATGAAGCCAGATTGGCCAAGATAGGCATTGTAGGTAGTAATTAGAAATTTCGTGAATGTTCAAGAGAAGTTCTTTTTTTGGAATGTAGTATGTGATATCAAATATGAATTGTTTTATTTTTCTTGACTGCAATTTCAGATTTCTGAACTCGAAACATTACTTCCTGGAGTTGCCGAATGCCCAATCTTTATAGAAGAAAGTTTAAGGCTAGTGAGAGAAATTTCTTCTGCAAAGGTGGTGGATCTCATTTTTTGCTTTTTAATTTTGCTTGGTTAGGATCTATACTCGTTATGTTTTATCCGTTTCTTTGATTATTGTATATGGAGGCACACTGGATGATAGAGCTCTATGTTTGGGAAATCATTTTCTTTTGTCTTCTCATATTCTAGTTGACCTTATTCCTTCCTTGGGGAATTCTCTCTGTCTGTCTCTCTCTTTTTCTTTCTGTCTCTCTATAGTACCTTGTGATCAACTTGATATTCATTTTATCTATTAAGATGGGCCCTGAGCCAAAAGTAGAAAAGCATTTACGACAACATGATGTTAACGCAGAAAGACATTGTAGCAACCTTTTTTTTTTTTTTTTCCAATCTCTTGTCCCTAGTAGCAACCACCCTTTTTCTAGCTAACTTTTTTTCTTTTCTGTTGACTAATCTGTGGCAAAATAATTCCACTTGAATTTATCGTGTACTGAAGTAAAAGGATTAATTTTAACCTTTTATTTAGTAACACATCATCATGACCAGGAGATCACAACAGAGGAATGATCTTGATTTTTTGAAACCAAGACCAGTGCCACTAATGGGGCTTTTCTTGTCTGACCACTGAATGATTTTGCTTTGCAAGCTGCCCTCAACCTGGAGTTTCCATGGAGGCGGTTGTGGAAAACTCTTGGACTCTGGGCACAATAGAACAAGCAAAAGAATATTACCGGTTGCCCTTAACCTGGAGCCTTCCTTGGAGGCGGTTGTGTAAAATTCTTAGACTTTAGAAGCAAAAACAAGCAAAAGAGCACTGTAGGCAAAGTGTGAACAAGAAATAATTGACAAATGGATTAGAATGCTCCAGTCGTGCAAAACAGTCAGATAACATATTGGCCGACTGAAGCAGATGCTACCATTTAATTGTCAATGAAGCAGTTAAGTCCTCAGTTAACATAAATTGCTGGTTGAATTTCCAGGCATATTGTGTTCAACCTTGAACAGGATAAAGACTTCGGAGTCACCTTCAACAATAATGATCCAGAGGATCCAGAGAAGTGTTTTCAATATATGGTCAGGAAAGAATGAGTCTCAGCAGTTCAACGATCTGTGATTCTAAGTGGCTGTAAATTCTTCTTTTTTTCTGACAGGAGTATTATGTGGATCTTGTACCTTTTTTTTAGCTGAGCAAATTCCAAGAATTTGTTCATTAGTCTAGCTCTCTAGGAACAATGGGAGATCAGAGACCCTATAATGAAACCTGGATGGAAGCAATTTAATTAATGGTGATCACCATCTGTTAGCTGGTCAAAACTTTAGTTGGTGTCACCTCTGAATGGAACCTCAAAACCCTTGAGAGATGGTTTTGTTTGAAGCTACAACAGGGGTATTTCTCTGGTATACGCTGCTACTTTTAGTTGTTGCAATTTTTCTGAGGCTGAGTGAAGGGCTCTTTTGTAAGATTCGACATATACTTTGGTCCTTTCTGTAAGCTCCTTGTGGAAGAAGATATGGCAATTGTCTTCTCGTGGGTGTTGAAGTACTCAGATCCTCAAAATATTCTTCAACTGTGGAACAAGGTTTTTAATTAAGTTGACTGAAGAGGACGGAAGAGGAATTTTCTTCAACTATTGAAGTACTCCGCACAACATGCTTTACTTCGCAAATTCAGCCTGGACTAATGTTGTTGTAGTAGACTCTCTGTCAAAGTTCTACCTATGATTGGTTCAGAATGATGGGAAATTTTGTGCTTTTTGTTATCTATGTTTCTTACTCCAATAACATTAATGTGTGAAGTACATAGTCTTGTCTTATGGGCTTCTTTCTTGTGACAGTTATTTTTAAAAATAATGTGGTTAATCATGTAGTGGTTGTAGCTTATGAGTTTCTGCTAATGATCTGCTTCAGGCGTGGGTCAGTAGTGTAAAAGAGTGCCTGAAGCCAAACTCTGCCCTGGTGGAGGTTGATGTACTCTATAAGCTAAAAGCTGAGGTTAGATTCTTATTACTGTTATATGAAGTCAGGTACTGTATTTTCACTCTTGATTATAAGAAAGGTTCATGTTGTGGATTTTTCAGATGGCAGAGCTTTCTTCAACGCTTCCTGAAATGGAGTTGCTGTCAGAGCTGTTAAAACAGGTTGAATTATTGCAAATTCGATGTGCAGAGCTCTTGAATGGTGAAATCATTTTTCAGGTGGGTAATCTTGTTGAAGCTTTCACCGACTAGTGTAACTAAAAATTGTTATTGAGGGCATTAGGGAGAAGTATATTGCTTAGGAAATTTCTTTAATTGGAATCATTGTCCTTAAAAATAGAGCAATCATTGTCCTGCTTCTGGATTGAATTTTGTTCTCAACAAATTTCACAAAAGTAATATCTGTTTTCACATGTTCTCAAAAAAAAAAAAAAAACTGGTTTCACATTTCTTGACTATTTTAGGCAAATATAGTATTTGTTTCGCATTACTAATGTGATAATTGTTATTAGGATCCATTTTAAAAAAAGAATAATAGTTATTTAGATGATTGAGCGTGTGAAAATCATTTTTATAACATTAACATTGTTATCAATGAAAAGATATATCAATAGAATTAAATTTGGTAATGTTTTTTTTTATCTTGTAAATCATCGCATGCAGTGTATGGTATCTTCTGTAAAAAAGAGAATCATGTCATTCCTTTCCATTGTTTGGTTGCTATTAGTAAACCCTTGCAAAATGTATCCCATGTAAACTTCAGTATTTTAGGCCGGGTTGCACAAATTGTGACACGTGTGCCTGATTATGCAAGTGTGTTTAATCAAATTAGTATTTTAATAAAAAGAAATTAAAAGCAAAGATCAAATTGTAGAGTCTTGTGATAATATTATTGACGGAATTATTCAGAAATGGACTGATAATATGACAATATGATGTAGGACAGAGGAAGAAAGAAGGAGAGAGATAGAGAGAAAGAGGAAGAAGGAGAAAGGAAGATGAGAGAACAAAAGTTTTAATATTCAATCGATCAAACGTGACTACTTTCATAAACCGTAACCTATTTATAGGATAATTACATGACTTAATAAAGAGTTTGTAACCTAATAAGAGACTGAATAAAATACTTAACTAATGAGGAATCCCATATCAAACTGAACTCAAATAAAATACCCTAATTCAACCCTTATTCAACCCTAATTAAACCACTAATTTCGTATGTCCCGCATCACAATACTAATAGAATATTTTAAAGAATTGTAAGATAATATAAACTTTCAAAAAAAAAAACAATTGTAAAATAATATACTTCCAGAAAAAGAATTGTTAGATAATATAGTTCTTGACATCATCAGATTTGAATAAGAATAATCTTACAAAAAATTTATATCATAAATATACTTTCCATTTATGTGCCATTTTAGTTTGGAAAAGCATATTAGAGGAACACGAGGAAACAGTTGATAGTTCTGCAAAAAATTATGCGCTTTTTCATTTTTTTGTTTTTTGACATTGGAAGCCCGTTTCTAATTAGTAACCTCCCTTTTGGTCATTTATCTTGTTATAAGGAACTTCTTTTTCTGTTTATGGGTTTTCTAATTAGTCACTTGCATTCTTCTACTGCAGGACCTAGAAGTTTTTCTTCGAGATGTGGATTGTATTAGTGTCAACATTCCAGAGTTGAAACTTCTGAGGCAGTATCACTCTGACGCTTTGTCATGGATTGGTCGGTTCTCCGCTGTTCTGGAAAGAATCCCAATAAGAAAGGATCATAAGAATATTGTCATGGAGTTAACATGTCTTATGGAGGAAGGATCTTTACTGAGAATCCATGGTTTGAGTTATCTATGAATTTCTCCTTTTTTTTCTTCTCAAATTTTTCTCGTGGCTTTGAGATGAATTTCCTTTGTTAACAGTTGATGAGCTCTCTGTACTTAAAGCTGAGTTAAGGAAGTCAATGTGCAGGGAAAAGGCAGTGGAGGTAAATACATTCTGTTTACAGTTAATCTTAGTTTTCTTATCATGTGGTTACCTTTTGTTCCAATTATTGCAATGATTATCTCCTTTTTATTTGTTCTTTGTTTTTGGGATATTGCTTATAATTCCTCTAAACAGTATAAGTGGATTTTATTTTTGAAAAATGTGCCTTCGTTAAAGAAGTAATACAAACTCAATAAAGAGATCCCCTTATAACAAGCTGTCGAAGGGTTACCACTTCCTCTGCCAACAAGTGGACCTCAGCATTGGCAAATCACTTTACATGACTCCAGCAACAAATAGTGGACTCACAGAGTCGAATTTGAATACATAAATTCATAAATCGCCGTGGAAAATCTGAGGACCAGAATACCATTTGACAAGAGAAGAATCACTCTTTACAATCACTGGCAAAGTAATATACATATTCAGCTTGTTTCAATAAAAAGCAAAAAGCAAAACCTTTTTGAGTCCCGGACCATGAAGGGCAGAAAGGAACTCAAACTAGCTGATCTGTTTACTAAAGGTCTTGGAAGAAAGGGATTCGAGTATCTTCTTTCCAAGCTGGGACTTTATGATATCTAAGCTCCAGCTTGGGGGAGAGCGTTACGAGTCAAGGGGCATACTTAGCACATTATTTCTGTTTTTTTATTCAATAAGCCACACAGGGGCATACTTGTAATTTTTTGTAAAAGCAGTCTATATTAATGAAATTAGGGTGGCGAGTCAATTACAGACTTCACGACCCCTTCTCACCATTGTTCTTCATTGCTCTCTCCTCTTCTCTCTCTTCTCCTTATTTTTCTCTAAACTTCACACCTTCTTTGCTGTGGCTGTTGTGTGAAGAATGACAAGTAATTGTCAACCACTTGTTGCTTTGGTACCTATATCTTGGCAAGCTTGGAGTTGGTTCCTTGGCTATTGTAGATCGTGCCTACCGAGCTCCATGAACTTTCTCATGAGTGAAACCCCCTGCTACACTGCCTCTTCTAGAGGTCGTGCGATGTGGAGCACCTGCTTGACTCTCATCCCTTGGGCCCTGGTTGGAATGAAATAGTAGGGTGTCCCAGTGCAAGTGAAAGTATTGTCTAGAGATGGCAATGGGTATAGGAGATCTGATTATATGTTGGTTCTGCTTTAGGAGCGATTTCCAAAAGTTCTATGGAGACACGTTGAGGGCCTCCTGGACCTCTATGGCCGACCTTGGCCATGGCCGTCCAATGCCTAAGATGACTCTTTGAAGTCGACACTCGATGGGATTACTTATGCTCTACTTTGACAATCATCCATTGGTAACTCAGGTTTGTAGGTTTCGGCGGGGTGATATGTTACGTGATGTAGGCGATGTTGTTCTTGTATGTGGGTCCTCTCAGGTAGGATAACTCAACCTCGGCTGATATTCGAGTGGAAGATGACTCCAATATTATTGGCTGGGGGCATAAGAAGACTGCACCTCCATGGAGGCATCTATTCCCCGTTAGGGAAATCATTGATCTTGCAGCTGATGTGGCGAGTGGCTGTGGTTGGCCAACTTTGTTGCTTACTCATTGGCGAAGTGTTCCTCCAATCCCTTGCTGTTAGGGGTTCCCTTTTTTTTTTTTTTTTTGAAGAGGTTGAATGGATTTCATTGATTGTCAAAATTCGACATTGCAATTTGTCTTTACATTCAAGACTCTATGGTGGTTCCCTCACTTCCAGCTGAGGGAGTGAAACCCCTCTTGAGATAGGGAATCAACAACTGTGTTTGCAGTTCTAGGTACATGACTCCATTTGCACTGGTTATTGTGATCGAGTGCCCAAATATCCCCGAATAGACCATCAATCTCCATGGGGAGAGAGAGGTTTTGTTGCACCGGTTTGTTACATTTAAGCAATCTCCTTCCACTTCTAGAGGTCCACTGAGCTTCTCCTGGAATAGTTTGAGCCCTTGCTGCATTATAAATGTTTCCATGACTACAAAGTCCATGCTTGGTAGGGGCCCAGCAAAAGTTAGCAGGATCTGTCCGTTGTGATCTCTAAAAGCACCACTGAATCCAGCATGTCCCGGGTTCCCTCTGGATGAGCCATCGACATTAAGTTTTATTGCCCCATTTGGCTGTGGCGTCCATTGGACATCTTGCAGTTCAGGTTGAGGGGATGATGGGCCTGCTATAACATCCCTACAAGCTCTGAGGTTAGCTCCATTTAGGTCTTGCATTTCTGGAATGGTACTGAGCCAATAGAGTATCCTTCAGAATATAAGTTCCTTTAGTTGGTTGGTGTCCATTTCTTTTTTGCTGAGAAGACCCGTCTATTCCTTTCTTCCCACAGGCACCAGGGTACGAAGGAGATGCACGCCCCAAACATGATTTCTCCTTGGTAATTTTATATTGCACCATTGATAATAATACTAGGGAGGTTTTGGAAGTTAGGATTTGGAGCATCAAAATGGAACATGGTCCAGAAATGAGGGGTCCCTTCCTTTTGTAGCTTGATATTGATTTAGAATCAATAATACAAATACTTTCTCTAGAACATAGTAGATTTAGTTACCATGTGAAAATAGAAACTGAGAGTTTAATTATTATTTTTTCTTTCTTTCTTTCTGTCACTCATTCATTCATTCTTTCTTTCTCTTTTCCTCTTTTAAAGTAATTTATTCACCTGGTTGATAGCCTGTGCACTAAGATCGTCTAGCTCTTGTAGTAAATATCTTATTCTTCATCATTCAAGGTGGGGCTGTTGGCTTTCGTGAAGTAACTAATATATTTTTTAATCACATATTATGGTTGTTATGCTATACTATTGCATTTGCTCTTTATCTTTTCATCTTTTTTAAATAAAGCATTTGATCTATTTCTTCTGCAGGCACTCTCTACGGAAATGCCATTACTGTTTATTCAGGAGTTAGCGACAGAGGCTGCTTTGTACGTTATCCTAGCATTGGCACTTTGGATTTCTGTGTTTTCTTGACATATAATGTGAGCTCTTATCATATATGTTGTTTATACGTGAATGAAACTTTTTCAGGTTACAAATTGAGAGTGAGGAGGTCTTTTTGAATATTTCTGGGGTTCTTGAAGCTGCCTATTCTTGGGAAGAAAAGGCGAAAAATGTTCTAATAACTCATGGTCAGATGTCTGAATTTGAGAGTTTAATAAGGTCAGTTTCAATTTTTCTCATATGTGCATGGAAACAACTCTCTTCAGCTTTTATTTACTTAACGAATTATTGGATTCCAGGGTGGCAGAAAGCATCTTTGTGGTTTTGCCTTCTTTAGAAGATCTTAAGGATGCAGTGTCAATGGCTGAATCATGGCTGCTGGAGTGTGAGCCCTTTTTGATGTCCACTGTTCATTCTGACCATGCTTCAAATATTTTGCTGAATGCTAATGTCTTGAAGGTTTCATCATCCACCCTCATTATGTTTAGTTACCTTTCTGTGGTTGGCATTAACCCCGTCATGAAATGATTCAAATAATAAAAGAGTAGAAATTAGTCGTTAGTGTCTGATGAGTATTGTGATTGCAGCTTCGTGATTCGATTAACTTTACTTGTGAAACTGCTATCTCTTGGTTCTTTTCAGTTTTTATTTTATTTTTTTATTTTTTTCTTTTTAGAAACCCGCATGGATGAGCTATTCTGCGGTTTAGCATAATGGCAGAATGTCTTTTCTTGATGTTGACCCCTTAGTAAAATTACACAACTGATAGAAGAATAGTGATGGAAAGTCAGCTTGAATTGTGAATGTCATGATTCTAGCAAGTTGATTCACTGACTCTGCTGTGAATCAGCTGATGTCATATCCTTAAACAAATTGAAGTCTATCAAATTTTGGGGGGAATAATATTTGCAGTTTATTCTGTCTCTGTTGTTACTTGGCTGCTTGGACACAATAATCCTGAGTTCCGCCCTAAATTAAGGCTCATTTTATGGCTATAAGGGGAAATCAATCATCTACATTTCATCATTAAAAAAGGCTGACCATGTTTTGATGTGGCATCTACTATCTGATGGCATCTACTATCTGATATTTCTTATTCTTCTAAATGACACAATTTTATACCATCGGCTGTGTAATTTGAATTGAGAGTGCATTAACAGGAGAATTCTTTCAATCTTCTGATCTTCTTCTCTTTTGTATGCAGGAGTTGGTTTGTCGGTCCAAAGATTTGAGGGTCTCTTTGAAAGCCATGGAGACTCTTCAAAGCATTCTGAGAAACATTGAAGGATGGGAGTGTGAAGTCTGCTCCTTGCTCAATCAAGTGAACTCCTTATTCGATATGAATGAGATAATTTCCAGCATAAATAGTGGACTTTCTGCAAGATTTACTGATCTAATATCTAGGGTTACTTGTCTTCTGGAAGCTGGATGTTTGTTAAGTTTTGATTTGCCTGATTTGCCTAAGCTTCAAAACATACAGTCTACTCTAGGATGGGGTTTGAAGGTCCTTAATCACTGCTATAATGCTGCCTCATTCCAGGTAATTTGCATGTTTTGACTTGGTGCCATTTATAGTGATGTAGTTATAAGGATTTTATTTATTTACATATATTTTTTGGGAAGGGGAGGTGGGAGCGGGGGTGGTGGGGGGACGGGGAGGGGGCATTACTCTGGCTAAAACCATCTTTTTAAATTCTTTCTATTTTATAATCTTTTTAGTTTGCATTTTGAAGGGGTTTCCTTTGCCAGTATATTCCAATTTTTTCGTATTCATTGAACAGTTGTTACATAAGGCAAGTAAGACAACAGTGGAAGTTCACGGTTTAACATATTGTTTTTTTTTTTTTTTGTTAATTTTGTTGTTGTTGTTGTAATCAAGGTTGTTTCTGTCGTGTGCTCTATTAATGGTTCTTCCTACTATTGGAATAAAAGCTCATCATGTTTTTGTCTTTGCGATGACCTTAGTGCCTTGTCTTCTATAGGGGGGGAACTGAAATTTATGGTGTTACACATGTGCAAATGTTTGGTTGGAGTAATTTGGTTGGGGCAGCTAAATTGAGTATGTGCATATCATTACTTGTGAAAATGATACATACTCTTTTGGTACAGGAGGTGGATAGCTTGATAGAGGAAGCAGGCCATCTTCCAGATGCCTATCAGAGTACCATTTTGGTGAGTGTGTTAATAGGTGGAATCAATTGGATAAAGCAAGCCTCTATGGTAACTTCTAGGTCAAGCGAAGGGGCTAGGTACAGATTAAGCGATGTTGAAGCACTTCTTGAAGAAGCTCAGGTATCAAGTCTTTACTGCTTTGCAGCTACTTGTATACCAAGATTTAGCCCACTTACGTTTTATTTTTTTATGCCTGAAACATTCAGAGAATCAAAATCCCATTCCCTACGTGGGTTGCTGAACTTGTTACTGTTATCGAGAAGCATAAGTGAGTTTTGGATTTGAGTTCTTTTTATTCATGATTGATTTTCCTTCAGTGATGAAGAAATAATGTTCTGTTCTGTTTATTTATTTGGCTTTCCTTATGTGCTATTGGAACTGACCTATTTTGTGCGAAGCGCAAAAGTGTGATCTGAATGATTGTTCTTAAAACAAAATTTAAACTTTTTATTCTTGATTGATTTTCCTTCAGTGATGAAGAAATAATGTTCTGTTCTGGTTATTTATTTGGCTTTTCTTTTGTGCTGTTAGAACTGACCTGTTTTGTACGAAGCGCAAAAGCGTGATCTGAATGATTGTTTTAAAAAAAAACTTGAATAAAACCTAACTATATATTTTGAGTTCACTTCATCCGTAAATTTCCTAAGAGTATAAACTTTACTCATTTTTCTTGAATGATTAGTCTTGGTGGCTGCTCTACGATGATTTCCTATGAGAAGTCTCCTTAAGAACTTGATTTTTACGTAGGTATAGTACACTATGCTGTATAGCTAATCATGCCTATCAAGCTCATAAGAGTAATCAAGTTTATGGAACAATGTATCTGTATAGATGACCGTATATTGACCGAAAACCGTGAATATGGCTGTATTATGACATGTATATAGATACCATATTTGATCAACTTATTTTTTTTTGAAATAGTGATGCTTTTATTAGATAAAATATAGAACATAGTACAAGCAGTGAGGTAGTGATACAAGTAAAGTATAGTAGTAATACAACTGAGGCCAAAAAGGCCTTCTTTTGACCTGTCAAGTACTAAATGAGATCTGTCACCAAGTTGGCCATGACAAGGCCTGTCTTGGCAACACCTGCTTTTGCTAGCTTATCAGCCAGAGAGTTGGCTGATCGGGGAACCGCCGACCAAGCTATTTTCCAATCCTTAGTCTGGTCATCCAACTCATCGAAAATATGTTTTAGAGACCAGGGGGCGGAATTTCTCTTCTTAGCCCAGCCAATGACTAGTTGGGAGTCTCCTTCAACTTCTAGTGGCTGGAGAGTGCCTTGCTTTATCACCTTTATACCTGCCAAAAGAGCTTTGGCTTCAGCTTCATTCGACCTACAACAACCTGCTGTCCCAGAATAAGCCTTGAGAACTTCCCCTTTGTCATTTCTTATCACACCTCCGAGGCCCGCAGGCCCTGGGTTGCCCATGGAGGACCCATCAAAGTTCAGCTTAATCATAGGGGCCTTCGGCGGCTGCTATTCAATCATCTTTGGTGGCTTTGGCTTAGTGAAGTGAGCAATCTTGCGCCAAAATTTCTTAACAATTGGAAGGGGGAAAGGTTGGAGGCCGTGTAGGCTGGAGGCCCATGATAGTGTGTTACGAAAGACTGATTCGATTACCAAGCCCACAGCAGCCGCCTTGTCGTTAAAGACCCTGTTGTTTCTTTCAATCCACAAGCCCCATAGAACAGCTGGAATGCTGGCCTTCCACAAGACTTGACCCCAGTAAGGTAGTGGGCAATTCATCCATTGTTGAAGTAGCTGGCAGAGAGAGTTAGGTTTGCAAACATATAGGTTAAACTTCCTGAGCAGTGCATTCCAAACATCTGAGCTGAATTTACAATGTAATAGGATGTGGTTTGACGTTTCTTCTTCACTGTTGCATAATCTGCATAGGGAATTCACAATCATCTGTCCTCTCTTTGCGAGCTCATCGCATGTGAGGATCTTTTCATGGGCAGCAGTCCAGATGAAGTGTTATACTTTTGCTGGTGCAATTACATCCCAGACCCTTTTAATGCCTGCGTGTATGGGGGGCTTCAATAGTTGTTTGGTGGCGTAATAAGAGGCTACAGTGAAAGATCCCTCTGGATTAGGGGTCCAAATTACCTCATCTGCACCCCGAACTGATCTGTACTGCCCCTCAAGGATCTTAAGCAGCGCTGCCATTTCTTCAATTTCTGCTTCTTGCAAGTTTCTTCTCATACATATGTTTCTGTTATTTTCTAAGGGGTTGCCTAGAACTTGAGCAACAGTGAGGCTTTTGCTTTCTGCTATGCCATAAATGTGGGGGAAAGAAGTCGCAAGAGGCTGATTTCCGGCCCAGGTATCACTCCAAAAGCTAACTTTGTTGCCTTGCCTTACATGGAATCTGAAGAATTTTGTCATTTCTGCTTCTTGTTTGAGGATCCCCTTCCACAGGCCTGAGGCCCTTGCTGCTGGGCACTTGTTTGGCAGCCATATCTGAGTTCCTTTGCCATATTTTTCGTCTATAACTTGCCTCCATAGCGCGTTTTCCACAGTTGCATATCTCCAAATCCACTTTCCAAGGAGTGCAGAATTTAGCTCTTTATGCGTCGAATGCCAAGTCCACCTTGTTCTTTCGGTCTACAGACTGTTTCCCATTTGATCAAAGGGTACTTAAATTGATTCATCATGCCACACCATAGGAATTTTCTTTGCAAGGCTTCGAGTTTTGCAGCAACACTGGCTGGACATTCCATCAGTGATAGGTAGTAATTTGGTATTCCTGCAAGGGTGGCCTTGATTAGAATTGTTCTCCCAGCTCGACTTAGGAATTGCCCTTTCCAGCTATCCAGCCTTTTCTGACATCTTTCTAACACTGTGTTCCATAACTGTTTGCTGGCTTTGCCGATGTGTAGAGGTAGACCAAGGTATTTATTAGGAAAATCCATTTTGACACACCCAAGGGTTCTTTGAATTTGTTCTTCAATTTCCAGCTCAAGGCTTAGACTTAAGACCCCCGACTTCTCCCAGTTAATACTCTGTCCCGACGCCATTTGGAATAGGTTTAGAATGGCAATTGTATTTAACATTTGCACTTCATTTCCTTGACAAAGCACCATTGTATCATCAGCAAACTGTAAAATAGGAATTTGGAGGTTTCCAACTTCGAGACCTGACATCCACCCTTGCCTCTGGCTTTCTCTAAACTTGGCAGCCAAACCTTCACTAACAATGTTGAAAAGCATGGGGGACAGTGGGTCCCCTTGCCTTAGGCCTCTGGAGCTTTTAAAGAAACACTTTACCGTGCCATTGATTAGAATGGAGAAATGCGCAGTTGAGATACAACTGTTCATCCACATCCTCCATTTCAAGGGGAAGCCCATCTTTCTAAGCATGTTGTCAAGGAAGCACCAGTTTACTTTGTCAAAAGCCTTCTCAAAGTCTAGTTTAATGATCATTCCTTTTTTTTTCTTCATCTTATAGTGGTGTACAATTTCATGTATCATCAATACCGAGTCTGTGATTTGCCTACCTTCAATGAAAGCAGATTGCTGGTTGTTGATTACTTGTGGGAGTACTGACTTTAGCCTATTAGCAAGGACTTTTGATATGATTTTGTAATGGCTGGAGATTAGACTGATTGGGCGGAAGTCTTTAGGGTGAGCAGCACCCTCTTTTTTTGGGATCAAGGCAATGAGGGAAGCTCCCATACTCTTTGCTGTAATGCCTCTGCCATGGAATTCAGTCAGCATGTCAAGGATATCAGCCCTCAAAAAATCCCACCCTTCTTTATAAAACTCAGCTGTGAACCCATCAGGTCCTGGAGCTTTCTCATTGGGCAAGGAGAATATTGCCTCTTTAATCTCCTCCTCAGTGAATGGCATCACTAGTTTCTGGCCTGCTTCTTCTGTGATGGAAGTGAGCTGCAAACCTTCAGGAAAAGGTCTTGTCACACCTTCATCTTTATATAGCTCAACATAGTAGGTTTCAAAAGCTGAAATAATTGCTGCTGGTTCCAATATGTTTCTGCCCTCCATCTCAAGTGAGCTAATTCTGCTTTTTCTTCTATGGTTGGAAGCAACAGCATGGAAAAACTTAGTGTTGGCATCACCCTCTCTCAGCCACTTGTAGTGAGCTCGTTGTCTCCAGTATATCATTTCTTGGGCATCCAGTTTTTCAACTTCTTGCTTTAGTGCTTCTCGTTCAACCTCTTCTATGATGCTGATTCCCATTTGTTCCTCTTTTCTATCATAGATATAGATTTTTTCCAAGAGGGCATCTCTTTCTCTTTCGAAGTTTTGTGCTCTCTCTCGTTTCCATTCTTTTAGTTTTACTTTCAAGGCCTTTAATTTATGGCTAAATTGAAAGCCATAGGATCCCTGGTAAGTCATTTCCTGCCACCATTTCTTGGTCATCGCCACGAACCCTTCTTCTTTTAACCATAATGTTTCAAACCTAAAAGGCGTAGGTCCCCATGAGTCCGGCTTGGTTTCTAACAGGATTGGACAGTGGTCCGATACTATTCGAGGCAGTATCCTTGCTGTAGTGTCACTGAAGATATCAAGCCATTTTTGGTTGACAAGGAATCTGTCTAGCTTTGCTAGAATAGGAGGGTTTCGTCTGTTCGTCCAGGTAAATTCTCCCCCTGCAAGATTTAAGTCAATGAGTAGGTGGTCAGTAATAAAGGTGTCAAAATTTTTCATGTCTGAGGAAATTCTGCTTCTGCCCCCCTTTTTTTCATTCAAATATCTAATGACATTGAAGTCGCCCCAACACACATGGGACTTCCCACAATGCCAGAATTCCGAGAGCTCTTCCCACATCTCATTTCGCTGGTGCGATGTTGTAGGGCCGTATATTGCTATAACTCCCCATTGCTGCCTGGTTTTTATCGATTTTAATTGGCAAGCCAAGAAATGGCTGCTCCTTTCCACGCATATTAACTCGATGAACAATCTGTCCCATAGGACAATTATACCTCCGTGAGGCACCGTCTGCTTGGAGCTCTTCCCATTCTGGTTTTCCCCTATACCACAAGCTTCTTGCAATTGCAGGTGTTACTGTGGCCAGCTTTGTTTCTTGTAAGCGCAGACAACATTCGCTTTGTATTTCTTTCTTGTTGCTCGGACATTAGCTCTTCTCGCTTTTATTTCCCAACCCACGTACATTCCAGGAGAGGAAGTTCATGAACAATGCATACTGTCGTATACATCTGCTTTAATTTTTTTAACATGTTCTCTACAAGCTGCTATATCGCCTTTGGCCATCCCTATTTTTTCTCCAAATTCATCTACTGCTTTCTCTATAACCTGCGCAATCCTTCTCTCAATAGCTTGCCATTCTTCTTCCTCGTCTAATGAATCAGTCACTTCCTCTTTCTCCTTTACCAAATTATCAGACGCTGCCTTCTGCAACCTGCCTATGTTGCGAGACGGCAGCCTTAGCTTAGCCTTCCTTCTAGAATAAAACTTGAGGCCAGCTGCAGAAGACCCTTTTTCGTTATGCTCACCTTCTGATTGAGGTTCATTGTCCGAGGCTTGTTTCGTCCCTCCCGGCGACAGGTTTTCCGGCTTTGCTATCTCTAGAGAGAAGGCGCCTACGATTTCGCCTTCGATTTCCCATTTCTGCTCGTCTGCCTTCAAAGCGGAAGTCGGGGCTGGACGCTTCACCTGTGTCGGGCTCGAAATCCAGTCGGCTTTCAGAGTCATCGGGTTCGGGATCTCGTTTAGGACAAGGTCCGCGACATTGCCCGCAACCGCGAATCTATCCGCTTCCGCGAAAACATTTGTGCCCGTGACTGGGTCTACGGCTCGCTCTGCTCCTGTGACTCGTTCCGCATCGGCGAATCGGACCGCGTCTGCAACTCGTTCCGCGACAGCAACTCGTTCCGCGACAGCAACTCGTTTCGCGTCTGCAAAACGCTCCGTGTCCGTGACTCGTCCCGCTTCAACGACTCGTCCCGCTTCAGCGACTCGTCCCGCTTCAGCGACTCGCCCCGCATCGGTGACTCGTCCCGCTTCAGCGACTCGTCCCGCTTCAGCGACTCGTCCCGCTTCAACAACTCGTTCCGCTGCAGTGATTCGGTCCTCTTGGTCCGAGTCCGAAACTCGGTCCACTCGGTCCGAGTTCGAAACTCGGTCCACTCGGTTCGAATCCGCTAGTGGATCCGACTCTGTTGCCCGAGTAGCAATTTCGGCCCCGTTCAATGCTTCTAGGGGGTTCTTTTCCTCTTTTTCTGACTTCAAACCCAAATAAAAATTTGGGTGAGGTGGCGCACTAACTTCTGTCGTGGATTTTTTTTTAAAAGCTTTCTTCCCATGCTGGTTATCAACCAGTCCTGTCGGTGAAGCGGGCCTTGCCGGAAAACGGTCATCTTCTTCACTTCCGGCCATCCAGCACTTGCAAGGTTTGATTTTTCCTGTCAAACTTTCGCCGATTGTCGCCCTTTTTACCTCAGGGACCATGATTGAGAGAATCGTGTGGAAAGTTTCTCCTACTGCTTTGATGGGGATTACCTTTCTTTCTGGGATTGCTCCCACTGCCTTGACTCTTGCTCTAAAGATGTCAATTTTTTCCCCCGTGAGCGACTCTTCTTTTACGGAAACTAACTCTCCCACCGTGCTAGCAAGGGCTTCAAAAACTGCGGGATGCCAAAGATGAGGAGGGATATTGGCGACCTCAATATCGACAATCTGCTCATTCTTGTAGAAAGCTGGGCTCCAAGCTGATATCGATTCAAGAAAACCCTCTTTTAGTTCTGCGGGTAGGGACATGATTCGATTTCTCTCTTCCAACGTCTCAAGCTGAACCAGCCACCGATTTTGGCCCATGTAATGTGTAGGAGGTGCTTTTGCAAGTCGCCATTGGTTCGTTACCCATGCTTGCACATCATAGTTTTCCAGTTCCATCCTCTGCTCGCGGGCTTTGGCCACTACACTGCACTCCATTTCTTTTCTTCTGTCAACCATGAGATCGTATTCCACCGACAGTGATAAAACTCCGTCTACTGTTTCCTTCTCTACCAGTGGTGGATTTTTATTTTTCACACCCTGTACATTCGAGAGTAAGCTTCTATCCCTCTCTACATCTTTTCGAACTAGCCATGCCGGGGCTCCAGATAAACTTTTGAAACTTTCTGCGGGGGGGCTCATCTTGCCGGGGACAGACTGTAGGTTCCAGGCGCCAATTTCCTTCTCCAGCCTTCTCCCTTCTCCAGCCTTCTCCCTATGGTTTCTAAGCCATCTATTAGCCAGCTCCACCCAGAGTATGCTTTCGACGATTTTAATAGTCCGACGGATCCCACCACCATAGAGCCTCTTCGTTCTGTAATGCGGCACACCCTTCCTTCATTTTCATCATAGATCCCCATCTGGAACCTTCCCTCACAGATTTCTTTGAGTTTTCCAATGGAACTCTCATGCATTAACCTAGACAGCGTCCTGGTGAGGTCCTTGGTTTCTCTCGCCGGAAAACGAATGAAGGACCGATGTATTGGTCCTTTTATTGCGAGCTTAACGGCGAGAGCATCGCCGACCACCACCGTGTCCAGGTAGTAGCGGTTTCCTTCTATTATAGTGAAGGAGGATTTTAGTGCCTCTGGTACCGACCTGTGACCATCATTCTCCCATGGTTTTTGCCCTCTTCCCAACTTTTCCCCTCCGACTGCGCTCCGCTCCATTCTTCACATTAACACCAATTATGAATGCAATAAGAATTATTTGATCAACTTATTCACACCTTGTTTAAGCTTTTAATTTATTTATTTATTTTTTTGAATCAGTGATAAACTTTTATTGATTTCTCAAATGATCTTACATCATTACATAGAGTACATATAGTACATTACAGGACACTGTTACAAAGCTAAGGGAGAGGGAAGACTGTTTCTGTGGTTACATTTGTGCAATAAACACCTTGCTTAGCAAGTTGATCAGCTAAGGAGTAAGTTGATCTAGGGACTTTAGACCATTGGATTTGCCACTCTGAAATCTTCTCCCAGATTTCATCATAGATAGCTTTGAGGTGCCAAGGAGGATTACTTGTGTTTAGCTCATTCTATTGCAAGAGCGGAGTCACCTTCCGCTAGAAGTGGCTTTCTACCTCCATAATTGTTTGTGGCCCATATGAGAGTATTCTGAGTTACTTTTTCAATGGTGCCTCCAAGAGAAGTGCATGTGCTTCTGAATGTCGTGTTATTTCTTTCCAACCAAAGTTGCCAAGGGACTGCAGCAAGGGTTGCTGCTCATAATGTTTTTCCCACCATAGGCAATGACCAATAATTTCCTTGCTGAATCAATTGCCTTATGTTTTCTGGGAAGCAAGTAGGTATGCAGAACTTCTTTAACATGGCATTCCACACTTTCTGGCTGAGGGGGCAATGTATCAATACGTAGTTAGCATCTTCCTCAACCTCCTCCACACTGTTACAAGGCTAGGTTAGCGAATGAGTTGTTCCTGCAGTTAAGCAATTGAATAGTATAATACATGTGGACGAATACTTTTATGAGTTCAATTTGCATAAGCATCATTATATCATAGTTTACAGTATTTATGCATAAAACATGAATTTCCTTTTTCACTATTAAATATGACATCTTATATATCATATGGAAGTTTTTTTTTCAATTTGGTTATTTTTTAAAATATTTTGACATTTTTTATGGCCGAGCTGCCAACCCACTTCTATCCGAGTCGAAGTGTGACTGAACTGACTCGGATTTTAGGTCCCGAGTATGAGTTGCCAAAGCCAGAATTGAACGCCATAACCTATGATCTGGTAAAAAACTACCATTTGACTGTTGAGCCAAGGCACACAAGTTGACTAAACCCTGACTTCATATGTGCACCAACACTAACTAGTGTTGGAGGAAAATGTCCCACATTGAAATTTGGTAGATGTGAGGAAAGAGCAGTGCTTTATTAATAGTCGTGGGGGTCTGTGGGCCCCATTGTCTTGTTGTTGTGTAGCGACTATTTTCGAGTGTTGGAGCTGAGCTGATTGGAGCTCGGGATTTCCTTAAGCGAGTTCAAGGAAGTGACGTGAAGGTAGCCTTACTTAAGTAAGGAGTTGACGAAAGAAACTGGTCTCCACTTGCTAGTCAGGAAATCTCACCTTTTCTTCTTTTGCCGCTTTCTTTTCTGGACAGGGTTACAACCTGCTGAGGTGGAGGGGAAGGAGCCGGGGGTATAGGAATGGCTTGGAAGGTTGGCTGTGGAGGGAATGGATAGGCATAGGTCAGATTAGATGTCTTGGCTACATATGGGGAAGGAACTGGGTATGGGTGCTATGGCTGAGTCAGGTATACTGGTGCTCTTTGGCTTGGTTGGATTGATTGAGGCTGACTGCTTGAAATGGGGCGAAGCCTTCTTCTAGCCTGTCTATCGTGATTGACCTACTGCACCTCTCCTTCTCTCTTATTCCCAGCGGTTGACTTCTTGGAGGCTTCTGTCGAGCTATCAGCAATTTGACCGCTCTTCCCACCTTGCTCAATCCTCTCTCTGATCATCACAAGGGCAGCAAAATGTGTGGAAAGATTGCCAACCATGCGGTCTCCGAAAGGAGAAGGGAGATGAAATCTAGTTGGTCAAAAGGTTAAGTAACAGACCTCCTAAGTGCGAGTAATTATGGGTGAAACTCCGCTCGATCTTCAGCATAAAATAATATGCATTACAAATTTACAACTACAGTAAATACTTGAGGCTAATCCTACTTGAAATCAGTCTATCAACCAATCCGCTACTTTAGTGGATAAGACAAAGAGGCAATAAATTAATTAGAAGTCGGAATCAAGTAGGCAGCACTCAACCTCTTTTCTAATGCTTAGCTCATGTAATCATTGTCTTAATGCCTTAGTCACTAGCAGCAGTCAGATGAGCATCAGGGATTGTGATTGTGCCAGAAAAGATAGAAAGGTTAAAATCTTGGAAATTAAAGAAAAATATCATTTCTCCTATCTGAATATATGAAGTGGGAGAAGAAGAGTGTAGAAAGCAAAGAGAGAGATTCTACCCGGAAAGAGGTAGACCTACTAAAATATTATTTAAGATCTGAAACCACCTTGTAATAGGTTCAACTTGTGGAAGGTAATGAGCGCTATAGTGACCCCTTTCTAGAGAAACCTCTAATTCAAGGGTGTGTTGTTTCCCAAATTCTTTAATTTTAATTTCTGTGATTGCCTTTTTTCTTCTGTGGAATACATGTTAAAACATTCTTCTTTTATCGTATGGCATAGTTTTTCATTCATTTGTATAAATTTCCAAATGCAGATCTTGGCAGCACAAAGTAAATGAGTTCTTCAGTTGCAGTAGGAGGCAATCATGGCCATTGTTGTTAAAAATCAAGGTAAATCATGTTGCACAGGTTAGGATGATCTCTGTATATTGCTGTGGTGGGACTGCAGTTAAGTGAGTGCAAATCCATATTTGCATTTCCTTATAGACTTTCTTCTCTTGGAGGTAGTATAATGTCAGATAGTATGCAAATCCTTTTCTGGGAATGTTGTTTTCTTTAATCATTTTATTTTTTGCTTTGGTGCCTACTCTTATTATAATAGTTAGTGAAAAAACCTCTTCATGCTTTGCTTGGTCTCTAATTTGGTGCAGCTCATCTTGATTTCCTTAATACAACTCTGGGCATCAGATCTAAAGTAGGAGTTTGATGTAACAGATATATCTACACATACTCATATACTTCTATATAAATCATCACTGTAGTTGGTAGGGCAGATAGTGATTTTTTTTTTAAACAACAGTGTTTATAATACGAGGATGCCCTTCTTGTATAAACAACTCATGTTTCAGTATCATCCATTTTGGATGTAAAGTATTTGGAAAATGGAAATGATCTGTGAATGATGCTGCAAATGTTCTTAAAGCTATAAACTTCTGCTTCAAACTTGGAAGCGAGTTGAAGTTTTAACAAAATGTTTATTTTAAAATTAAAATCTAGGATATTGGAGTATCTGATGCACTTGATAGCGAGGAGCTGCAAAAAGTCACATCTGAGACTGCGAAAGTAGACAAGTGGATCAGGCGCTGCAAGGACTTGGTGGTTCCCATTACTGGTGATCTGGGTTCCCTGTCTCTTGCTCTTACAAAGGTGTTACCTCTGCTGTTCACTAGAAAGTGTTGAAGATTCTCTTGGCTCTATTTTCACATTTGTTTTCCAAAATTTGGCAGATAAAACATACTTTGGAGAGAAGTTTGGGTATAATTGGCGAGTCTGAGAGCTGCAGTAGTCTGGTGTTCTGTTTATGCTTCTCCAAAAACCCTGAGCACGATATTTTGGCTTGTTCAATCTGCAAGAGCTGGTAAGGTATTTAACTTTTTATAAAGTGTATAGTGTTGAGCATCTCTGAAAATATCCTGCTGTCCCGAAATTTCTCACATATAAAAGGACTGTTACCTGAGAGTACATTTATGTTTTTATATTCCAACCTAATTATGCATTTTCTGTTGAAGAGTGATATAGTTTGAATTCTATACAGCTTGTCTAAAAGAATCTGCTTTGTGTCTCCTGTTCTGCTTATGAATTTATGTCATACAGTCGCAGTATTGAGAATCTGAGATTATTTTTTCTTGAGTCATTGTGATGTGTTTATTAAAGTAGGGTGAACTTACTACCCAAACCAACTGGGTCCAGCTTGTGAATACTTTGCACTAAGGAGAAAAGTTTTATGTGAGACTGTCCTAATTTGTTTTTGAGTGCTTGTCTCACCACCAAATAATAAATCCCCCCCACAAATTCCTGTTCTGTGCACAAGCAAAGCACATAACAGCCAGGTTTTCTCTCAAACTGGCATAATTTAGATTTAAAAAACATGAGACTCTGAGAGTTGAGGTCTGCGTAGGAGTGGGCGTGGGTTGGATTGGTCCCCGTCCTCGTCCCCGCTTTGGTTTGCCTGAGAGACTGTCCCCGTCCCCGTTAAGAATTGCAAATAGAAAGGAACAGCTGCAGTAGAAAATGGTCAATAAAAAATACTCTTATTTTTTTTTTAAATGGTGAGTCTTGCTCTTTTATTTCTGATCAGTAATCATACAAATCAATTAGTACTATCTGTTAAATAAATACAATTTTGATAAGCTTACAATTATGATCATAAGCTATACATATAAACACTTAGGAAAGTGGGATGTTATTGCCTATTGCGATTACAGGTCTATTAACTCCTTTAGCCAAGTGGTCGGCTATATGATTAGCTGATCTTGAAGTAGAGTTCCAAGAGATGTTCCAATCCTAGGTGATTTCTGAGAGTTCATCAATGATATGCTGTCTTCCAAGGGATGTTGATAGCTTTCTTGGCCCATCCAATAGTTAATGTGGAGTCTCCTTCAATAACTAATGGACCGCTTCATCTTATTTGGTGTTGCATTGTTGGCTGTGTTAGTCATTCTGCGTTGCAGTTTAATTTTTTGTGGAGATAGACCAGTAAATTAGATAAGGATCTGGTCCAAAACTGCTCTTGTTTCTATTGCATTAGTCATTATGTACCTGATGACCGAAAATATCTTCTTGGTATACTACTGTTTCTCTTGTAGTTTTTTGGATAAAGGTGTTTTCTGTTGTTATTATTAGTTTATTATCATTGTTACTATACTACTTTTCCTACTGGTGTCTTCACTGAGCATATTGTAAATACTCATTCACGTTCAATGGCAAGTGTTGCTAGTGTGGAAAAGACATCCTTTCACATCATTTAGTTTTAACAAAAGATCTTTTATACACTTATATACACTCCAAATGAACAGTTTTGGTCTTTGAAAAAAATAATGCCATCTTTAAGTGGTACTCATTCTCTCATATACTCTCAAAATGTTCCTAACATGTTGAGCTATTTAGTCTTTAAGTGCGACCCATCTATCAGAGATTCTATAGGACTTTTCCAGTGGCATTTTATATCTATCCACCCAATTTTGAGCTGCTTCTACATGATAATTTTGTGATAGTTTGTTTTTAAAATTAGGATTTTGAGATGTTTATCATTAAAGACCCAGGCCGCCGATTCCATTCCAAAATGATTAGCCACTGAGGAGGCCTATAACTCGTTTATCTAACACTTATAGTTTTTCTTAGCATTTTGTGATGTGGCTTGTCCCCACTCAGTTCTCCCCCTCTCATCCTGGCTGACATGTAATGGGACTGAGATGCGATCACAAATTTCAAATGGAGCAGGCAGTAATTATATATTACCTTTGGGGTCCACACAGCCATTGGCACTGGCAGGATGGGTTTCATCTTATGAAGCCGATAACTCAAATAAACTGGGGAACACAAGCTAGGCCTCGGCTGACGAACATAACTTACTCTGTTACATGTTTAAGATTGAGACCTTTCCCCAATCAACAGTTACAAATTATATTTTTGCTCATTTTTTAAGGAGGTCTTTACGTATGTTTCAAATCTATCCTATTCAGTTGTAATATATGAATGTATTGTGTGACTGCTGTACTGAATGTTGTGTGTAATAATTGAATGTGGGAAAAAAAATCAAAGTTTTCCACTACTCTGTTGTGTGACTGAGAACTTATTCTTATAAGGCATGAACTTAATTGGTTTGATTAGGTACCATCTCTCATGTGTGGAGCCATCACTTACTACTGTCTGTTGTGTGACTAAGAACTTATTCTTATAAGGCATGAACTTAATTGGTTTGATTAGGTACCATCTCTCATGTGTGGAGCCATCACTTGCTACTAGGAGTGGGGTTAAAGAATACGTTTGCCCTTTCTGTCTTTGCATGGATGGTGGATCCATTTCTGGAAAATCAGTGTGGCATCTTGTATGTATAAATTTATAAAGATGTTTACCTAGTCCATTTCAAACAAAAATTTTTTTACCCAGTTTGCCAAAATGGCATTTTTTTTTCTAATGATGTTTTAATTTTGCAGCTTTCTCGAAGAAATCGTCCCAGATTAAAGATATTTGCAGAGCTTTTACATGATTCCAAGGATCTCTATGAAGGGTAATACAACTTAGTTTCACTTATATAAAGGAAAGGCCTTGGTATTTCTAATATTTTTTTTGAAGCAGTGAATGATCTTTTATTGCTTTTATATAATCATACAAATAGTAATTTACAACTGTTTACATTCTTTTAACAATAAAGCTTGTCTGTGAAAAGTTAACATAGGAAGCACACTAGGAGAGTGGTAGGGTGCTGCCGAAGACTAGATTATGTGTGGTTGTTCCTTCTTTTGCTAATTGATCAGCAAGAGAATTTGCTGAACATGGTATAACCTTCCATGTGATGTTCTAATTCTTTGTTATTTTTGAAATTTCATAAAAAATATGTTTGATCTTCCAAAGAATATTGATGGATTGTGTCGCCCAGCCAATGGTTAAAGTAAAATCTGCTTGTATAATGATAGGTATTCTTTCTAGTGTTGCTGCAAGCCTAACGCCCTCGAGTAGTCCAGTTGCTTCTGCTTCATTTGAGGTGGCTATACCATGTGGGCTTGTATATGCATATAGGATCTGCCCATCGCATTGTCTTATTGCTCCGCCATAGCCTGCTGGTCCCGAATTACCTTTAGAAGACCTGTCAAAGTTTTGTTTCGTCCATCCCGCTGGTGGAGGGGACCATACAACCATGACCGGTGGTTTATGGTGTTTAAAGTAGATGATTTTGTGCCAGAACTTTCTCATAATAACATTAGGGAGAGGTGGCATGCCCTTGGTAGCGGATGCCCATAGAAAAATGTTTTGCAATGCTCTAACAATGAGAAATCCAGAATTGCATGATTTGTTGTTGAAAGTTCTTCCATTTCTCTCTAACCAAATGATCCATGGCATGGCTACAATGGAAGCCTTCTACATAATCTTACAATCTTGGGGAAGGAACATGTTGTAATCGATTGAAGGAGCTTTGCATAAGTGCTTGGCATGGTTTAAGCTACCCCAAATTTGGAAAGAATAGCATCTCATATCTTCCTACTAAATGTGCAATGGAGCAAAAAATGATTTATCGATTCTTCCTCTTGTGCACAAAATTTGCATAGTGAATTAATCAAAACCTGTCCCCTTTTTGTCAATTCATCGCATGTAAAAATTTTTCCATGAGCTGCTGTGCACAGGACTTTCTTGACTCATTTCACGTTGTTCCTCTATATTATTCTCTAAATTGAAATGTCCATGGACATATCGTTTCTTTGTATTATGTTCATTTGGCAATGCTTGTCAGAAACATGGATCCATGCCATGAGCTGGGCTTCGTATGATTTTTTTTAGTCACCTAATTTGGAGGCATGTTTTACAAGTTAGTTATAGTAAAATAAGATCAATTGGAAATTGGTCTTTCCGTCTGAGTTTTCTCTAGAAATATGGATTTTAACACAATGTCATGATTACTGCCCCTTATTTTGGTCTTATTCTAAGATGGTTCTGGGGATCTTCCAGGCTAGTCTGAATGGTTTCTTCATGTGTAGCTTGATTGATTGGAAGGGTACAATAGGGCTGCTTTTGCTTATTTAACATGTAGTGGTGTAGCTACCTTAGTACCTATCTGCTTATTGTCTATTCATCATGGTTGCATTTGTAATAATAGTAGCTACTGTAAATGGCAGCATTGAAGAAAGAGATATTGTCGAAGGGATCGTGGAATGTGCTCAAGCATGCAAATTACACATAGTTGACACTGTGGACTATGTTCTTTCTCATGTCCTGGAAGATCTCAGTTCCATATCCAAACGATTGCAGGTCACGATGAAGGTGCTGTATTTGCCCTGTCCTTTTGCTTTTCTTCATCTCTGTTAATCTAATATCTGGGGACATATCAATTGCGTTTTTCTTCCGATGGTGGAAATTGGTCTAGTGTTTGAAGTTTCAGTATTTTGGAATGACTTTTTTGTGGCATAATGTGGCAAGTGCAGATCATGGATGCACCAGTCAGTGGGTTTGCTCTGTGGAGCTAGGTTCACCATCTGTTGCTGGTGAACATCCTAATTATTATCTAGTGACCTCCACTTCTGATTTAGGATGGAGTTCACTGGTGTGCAAACGAACTTCATTGACTGGCTTGCAAGAATCACTCAGAAGGTTACTGTACCATCAGTAACTTTAACTCAAACTTTACCGAGCGGATGAGAGTTTCCATTTTTAAATACCTTGCTTTAACAAAAATAAGTTTTGTTTCGCTATGGCTTGTCTTGTTAGCTTAGTTATGATTTAGCTTATTTAGTATCTTCATGGTGCTAATCCAACATTCAAAAGAAATGTAGTTCCTCTCTCTTACTCTCTCTCTCTCTCTCTCTTTCTTTTTTTTTTTCAAGGAGATAGTTCATTAAGGCTAGATGGCCAAAAGAAATGATCTAAATTGCTTATTGAGGCTTTTGGATGTGAAAGAGTTTTATTAATCCAGGTGGCAGCAATGGCTGGTGTGTATGACCATGAAGATAGTTGTAATCTTCTGTTGGCACTGACTCGACATTCATGGAAACTTAGAGTCATGAAGCTACTGGATGGTTCCAACAAGCCGTCTATTGAACAGGTTCATCACTTACTGGATGAGGTATGCTTCTAAGCTTCTCTCTTGTGTGCAGAAATGAATATACAACAAAATACATTCTGGATGTTTTTGCTCCTTCTGCAGGTTGTAGTTCTATGCAATGTTTGTGTCATATGCTACTGTCCTATTGGGATTTTTTTAGCTTTAGCAGTAAGGAAGAAAAAGTTAAAAAACACAGCTTCAGTACTTCATACTTGCTTTGGATTTATTGAACAAATTGTTGTGCTTTAGTTGCAAACTTGTGTCGTTTTTGTGGGTGCATTTTCACTTTCACCACTACTTACAGTAAATCTTTTGAGGGCAAACTTTTCTCTTTTTTCTTGTAAAGGAATATCGTGCCAAGCTAAGATCATGTTGATTTGACAGGGAATTGCGATTAATATATTGTCTAAAGATTACTACATGAAAATTTTGACTGAAGTGAAGCACTTAGGTCTGCAGTGGGCCAGACTTGCTGAGAAAGTATGATGCAAGTTCATTGTGTTATTTTTACATACTAAAGAGTTTGAAACAGCTCCAACCTCTTAATTTTTGGGTTTATTCAGGTTGCTGCAGATTCTGGATTACTTGAGTTAGATGAAGTACGGAAACTTATTCAGGAAGGAGAAAGTTTACCCATCTATTTCGAGAAGGAACTTAAGGTAAGCTCTAAAACATTTGTATGGCAGTTCTTTAATCATATATGAAAGGTCGTTGCTGATTTTTTCCCTTGTTATGCAGTTACTTCGAGTTCGAGCTGAGCTCTACTGTATTTGCCGGAAACCATATGATCATAGACCAATGATAGCTTGTGATCGGTGTGATGAATGGTATCACTTTGATTGCATTAATTTGGTGGATCCATCACCAGGGACCTTCATTTGTGCAGCTTGCAAACCGCCGGATACAGATTCAGCATCACTTGCACCATTGACATGTGACGAAGACAGGTTACACTCTCACGCATCCGAATCACAAATCCTCCTTTTTACGTCTTCTGCAATTATTCTTGTAAATGATAGTTGTAGTTCGTAGGATATTAATTTCTGTATCTTCTACACTCGTGCAGGTCGAGTGATGATGAAGGTCTGCAAACTCCTCCACCCAGGTATATGGAATTGAAGAGAAGACCGCCCACAAAAGCTAGATCTAGTTTGGAGCAGAAAATTATGGTTGCTACTGATCTGGTCAACATCATACGATTTTCTAGTGAAACTGATCATTTGTGGAGAAAAAGTCAGAAGCCATTGAGAAGAACAGTTAGAAGACGTAGCAAGTTTGGAAACTTCTCCCACAATTTACAATTGCGATAATTATCAATGACACGGTTCATTCTTTAATATAATTTTAGTTCATTCTTTTATTTGATTTAAGCCAGTCCTTAGCTAGTCATGATAGTTTTGCAGGTAAACTTTCCAGCAATTTACCCTTTCTTTTTGTTCTTTGTAAAGTTTATCTGTTCGTTACCCAATTTCGAGGAGTACGTCTATATGTTGAAGGATCATAAACCTGAGTACTAAAATATCTGACCGAGCTAGCAATATATGGCTTGCTTGAGCTGAGTGTACATGTAAATGCAAATAATAATGTATTCAACTCTGGCCGCAGGTTTACTAAGGCCTTTCTTTCTTCTAATCAGATTGTCATCACAGCACATTCGAATTGTAAGCTGGAAATTAGCCGTGGTGGTATTATCCGTATGTTTTAGACATTATACAGCACTGGCATGCAGTGCATCAGAGAATTACCTGACAAAGCTATTCATGGACTTGGCAAGTCTGAGATACAGATGGACTTGTCATGCTTCATAGAGACAGGGTTTGGATCTTGCACTAGGAAGCTGGAGCAAATGCTAGAGATTGGGGGTGTAAACTGTACATTATCAGAATAAAATGGGTTATTTTGATAACAGTTTTCCATAATCTGAATCTATTCCATTTACCTTTCTTCCATTACTTCATAGTTATTTTGCTTTCCATTTATTTCCGATTACTTTTTTATGGTAATAGAATACTAATAAAAAATAAACTGAAAGTAATAAAACATTTAAAAACTGAAAAAATAACAAATAAGGAAAAACATTCTTAAAATAAGTTAAATGAAATATATTAAAAATTGCAACACAATTAAATATTTTAGAACTTCAATACAACGATTAAGGCTAATAAATTTACTCTATTACCTTTGTAAAATGGGTTTGAAAGGATTATTTCCAGTTTCGTTTTATTTTTTACGATAATCATTTATAATATTTTATTTTTGTTTTGTTCCGTTTAATAATCCGTCGGACGTTTACATCCCTAGCTTTCGAAGTGGCTTAGAGATTATGGTGCTTAGTCAGATACAAACTGATCTAGGTGGGTGGTGCAAGCTATAATTACACGGTGAGGAACTATCATATCTCTCTCATGATGTGATAAAGTTTGAAGTCTGTTTGCGGCATGGAGCTTTTCATCAGTTTATGCGGCCAGTATTTCTCAAAAAAAGAGAAAAAACTGGCTGACAAATAGTAATGAAGGTTAATTTACGCAGACTTTTTGAGATAGTTCTTTGAAATAGTCCTCTTTGGAAAAATTTCGTATGGAGATCTTTTGAAAGTCTTAATTTTTATAAAAAGAACCAAACGGGTTTATTATCCAAACAGCGGCTCTGTTATCCAGAGAGGAGTATTTAGACGCTAAAGAGCTTAGCCAAAACACACCTGAATCTTGTTTCTTCCCGAGAAAATTCCTGTTATCAAGCTGCAATTGGCACTTCGAGACATATCAGAACTAATCATGAATATTCTGATCACTTCCACTAATTGTGGGTTAATATTTGTTTAGTTGCAGTGGAAACTGGTGGAGGGTGAACCACAAACAGGACAAGACACAATCTAGTTCTTGTGAGCAAAAGAAAAATGATTCCTAGAAGGTTATGTGAATCATTCCGAATTGTCTAATTCTCTTGATGGTGCCACTATCAATAGTGAGTCTGAAATACCAATAACTTTCGGTAAAAATCAAAGGATAAATGATTTATAATGCAAGCAGAATCAACTAACGCCAAATCATTTCATATTGCGAGTGTCCATGAGAGTGTACATTGGATCCTATAAAAGATACTTTCACATTGGCAGAATCTGCAAAATCAAATCATTTTATTTTGCAAACCTGGTTACTGTTTCATTGTAGCATCACATCAAAGCTTTGTGTGGCACACTCGACGACCCAAAATCTTCACAGGTGACATTTTCTGTATTGGACAGGAAGAACTTTTCAATGAGGCTTTAATTCCGGGTAAAAGCTCCACTGTTGTGTTCCACATTTCTTCCAAAAAGTCTTTCATGGGCAACATCCCATCACCACTTTACATAATTGGGCAGGGATTGCACACATAACCACCTCAATAATGCTGATTGATTCATCTTTTCTTCCACCACAGCAACCTTAAGATAGATTCCCAATACAAGTCCACAAGAGAGGTATCCTCATGGTTGACAAACCAGTAGATAGAACCATATGAAGGTTGCCCACTTTAGTGCTTGTGGAGGGGGAATCAGGGGGATGGCCCACGTGTGTGAAATCCAGGGGACACGATGGCATCGGCACATCTCGAGGAGATCTGCTCGTGTCACGCGTGTGAGACTTTCTAGTGCCCAAAAGTCTTTTCATGATCATGTCTTTGTTGAGGGCAGAAGGAGATGCTCTCATGGGGCCAGAGACTACTTTTCCCCTGTTGCTATGTGTTTCCTGCATTGGGGGTATATGGGTACCACTAGCCTTCCACTTTAGACCACTGAAGGACACAGTCAATTTTCTTGCAGTGTCTTTTCCTTCTTCTGGGAAGACAGAATCTTCTCTTGGTTTTCTTGGTTCTCACTTTCTCCTAGGAAGTCGGTAAAGTTCAGTTAATTAATTTTGAAAAACTTTTAAAAGAAATATTTACTACAGTGAACATGAGCTGCTCATGGAACACAAATGTTGAAGAAAATGAAGGGAAAGAATGTAAAGTTCAGTTAATTAACATAAGCGATGCTTAATTTGAGTCTGTAGTGCTGAAACTGGTTCAGTGTTGAACGAGACAACTTTCATGTATTTTCTTGTCTTGCATTTCAGGGTGGAGAGGAGGGGAGGGGAATCATTTTCAAAGAAGGACGAAGTGCTCTTTGTCTTCACATCGACCTAGCTGTATGAAAGCAACTCTTACCAACCATATCAGTTATGAAGTACTAACTGAGGGAGTAAATCTTAGTCACCATAGTAACCAAAATAGTGATGCTAACACATTCTGATGAGAAACTGAGAGCAATTCTCTTTAATATGTTTGAAAAAAACCACCAACAGCTCAGTAGAATCAAACTTGACCGACTTATTCCCTCTTCCCAGTCGCTCAAATTCAGCATTTTCAGGTGAGGAGTCCAAGTGCAGTCTCTTTCTATCAGCAACCCTTAACAAACCTTTCGTCATTGTTGCCTTTCTGGGCGTTTATTGCAGCTGTTGCTATTACTGATGATATATTGGCAGCAGGGAACAGGGAGACACAAAGCAGTTAGTGGGGCTGCCTATTGGTACCTTATTTCCTCCTTATCATTCATTATTATATAACTCCAATTCTGCATATTTAATGCTGCTATTGGTTGCATTTATGTTTTGGGATGTTGGTTTAGAAAGGGGGACCACAAACTTACCTATTATCAGAGTCTTATATTATAATGGGTCAAGTACTCTCAACAAAAAAAAATTGAAATGGAACTGGTTACCAAAACAAAATTATCTGGCTTAGTGTTTGATATATAAGAAGATAATAGAGGAAAGGGAAAGCAATCGATTGAAGAGAAGCTCCAACAATTTAGTATTCTAAGCCTAGTTCAAATTTGAATTATTTGATAATTTTATTTGGTCTAGCTAAACCTGGTCATTGCTTCTCTATATATGAATTTATATGTGTTTTCCTCTTATGTTTCACATTTGCTTTTAAAACAAGACCTGAACTCCAAACTAAAGAAGGTCTGGAGAGAGATGATTCCCATTTACCAAGCCATGTTACGAAAGGAACTGTTAAGTAGTAAAGTTATTGCATGGAAGAAATCTAAATTTACCTCTTTTTGTAACGGCTTATGATAGGCAAGCAAATATAGTATAAAATTTTAGACAAACAATACAATGGGTAAGCAGATATAGTATAATATTGTGACCTGTGGGACCTATAGCACATGATGATTGTGAGATCAGGAAGAAAGTGGAGAAAAGTGAGGTACCATTTCCTCTTTTCTTATTTTAACAAAACAAAAGTAATAATACTAACACTAGAAATAGTAATATTGTAATAATAAATTACAAACACTAATATTACTACTTCTACTACAATAACAACAACAACAACTACTACTACTACAACTATTACTACTACTACTACTACTACTACTACTACTACTACTACTACTACTACTACTACTACTACTACTACTACTACTACTACTACTACTACTATTACTACTACTACTACTAATAATAATAATAATAATAATAATAAAATAATAATAATGATAATAATAATAAAAAAAACAACACAACAACAACAACAACAGCAACAACTACAACAACATTAACAACAACAACGTGCGTGGTAAACATGTGAAAAAAGAGAAGTTCTAATTGTTTTGTACAAAATGAAAACATATTATAGAGAGACTGAATATTGAAAACTCATGGATGCTGACTTGTTTTTTCTTTCATGCCCTCTAAGCTATTTCCATGAACCAGACATTTCACGGTCTTGGCTTTCTTATGTCTAGCTACTAATGGAAAAGGAAGTCTTTCGGAAAATATGATACTGACAATAATAGAGTAAGAATAACAACATTAATGACAAAACCCTAGACTTCTCATAACTTTTAAATATTGTTTTAAACTGATTTTGGTGGTTAAAAATGGCAAAAAATTTGAATGGACATATCCTCAAAACTGGATGAGTTAAGTACGTAGGCATGTAAAAGAGGATAATATGATTTCAACCCTCGTAGCTTTAGTCCTAGAAACTTGAATATCACTTGATAAATATCACACATGCCTTGGTTTCACATTCATATATCTTTTGAAGGTCAACTTCTTCTATCCTTATATTCCACTTCTATTATTAAGTGTCATCTATTATTTATCATAATTATCCTTCATTTATTGAGGGCCCACTTTAAGCTCCAAGGTTCATTTCAAGTTGATGACAGCCAAAGGGACTGAAACTACCTACCTAAGGATATGCCTTTAATGTAAATGTAGTTATCTTTTTTTTTTAATCAATATATATATATATATATATATATATATATATATATAAAAATCATTCTTTATCCTGAATCATGGACTCTAATACGTACCTATTGATTTTTAGCATTATGAAAGAAAGTCGATTTTTTGTCTCATGTAACAAACAATTCATGGTGATGTAATATTGAACTGGCTCATGTGTGCCAAAAACTGGCACTTGAGCATGATTCTGAGACCAAGCCCCAATTTTTAATACTAGATCTCTTGGTAATTAATTTATACACTTGGTGTTCCCTCCACAATGAAGGCTACTTTTTGGCGGCTTCTCCCTTTTATAAACCATGGGATTCCATTTGCCTAATCGTTTGACCACACCTATTGTCATACTTAATCATATCTAAATTCTAATAATTAATATATCCAAGTCAACATCTTAAGTGGCGATTCAATGTTTACTTTTCTTTGCTCTTTTTTGCATACAACTTCTAATATTTTGGGATTTATTTTAAGTCATTCAATTCCAAACTAGACCAATAAAATATTATATATACACGAAACAAAATGAATGAAACACTTAATATTTAGTGAATGTAAGCCAAAAGAGTTCTCAAAAATCAATATTAAATTTCGAATTGTGTACTCATGGTAATATTTAGTAGAATAAAGAGAATAGAAGCGTTTACAAAGAAGCAAGCATCATCCAATTAAATGTCTTCTTAAATAATGAGGTCAATTAGTAGGGTAGAATTGTGGTAGAGATTCCGAGCGGTACTGAGAGTGGTAGGTGTTTTTCTTCCATCCAAAGGTCCTATTTTAGGCTCCTCAAAATCTTGTATTTCTATTTTATTATTTTATTTGATGGGTTGTTTAATCAGTTAGGTGGACAAAGTTAGAGAAACTTGTATATATAATTAATTAATTTTAATTGCCATTTCCTTTTTATTTTGAAAACTAATATTGAATTTATTCTATCATAAAAAATGAGTAAGTTAATTAAGTCTAGTAGAGGTAGAACACAATAAAACCAAATTCTATGTTGAGGACTATGTTGAATTTTAAACATTCTCAACATTATTGGTATATACATGATTATGTTATTTTTTTTATAATTAGAGGTCACTAAATCATTGTGAAAATTTTGTTACATGAATGTTTCTAGATTGTGTGTTTTATTTAGGAAACCATTTCCTAGAGTTAATATATTTCCATTGATGATGATATATAGTATTATTATTAATTAGTTTAATTTCTCTGAAGTATGAAGCGTAAACGAGACAATTAGAGAATGCTTAATATTGTCAAGTTGGGTTAAGGTCTATCCCTAGTCAAGTTAGGAGGTTTATTTCACAAGTAGTACCCCAAAATCTTTTTACTAGCTCAGCTTTCAGTGTGGAACTATAAATTCTTAAAAGAAGGTGTATGGATATAGTAATAACAAGTTTTAATTCTTCAGCCTAGTTTTCCATAATATGTTTTCAGTAGTTACATAAATAATAACCGTTATACCTTTTTATCATATTATACACGAATCATTAAGTAAAACAAATCCCAATCCTCAATCAATAAAACATTCATTTTGTTCAATTCAATGAACATGTACAACAGACAAAATTTTAGGTGCACAATTATTACTTGTACATCATTTAGTTTGGTACTTGATCACATCATTCATCTCTTTATAGTTTCATCAAATTAATTCCACTTTAAATTAGAGAAACCCAAAAGTGCATTTTTAAAAAATAAATAAATGTTTATAAGCACTGATAGTTGGAGCTAGCAGGACATACATGATTTGCAACCTTTTAATACATACATATATATATATATATATAAGTTATATATATATATAATTTGAATCCTCTCTATATATTTCTTCTCTCATTAATTAATTACTTTTCCTTGCAGAACTAATTAATAAGTATTTAAAACCCACTATATATACATGGCCATGAATATTGAAGCTAAGAGCAAGCACTGATCAATATAAATTCCATTAAAAATAAATTAGAATAAATATAATTTTGTGTTCGAGGGTATTTTGGTTAAAACACATCGTGCGGAATTCAAGGAGGGTTCCACTCTCCTTACAGTCTAACAGATCCCCACCCCACGCCAACCTCCACCCTCACACCATTCTCGTGCTCGCCAACGTCGCCGTCAAGTGTAACGGCGGACTCTTAACGGAAAACCGCCTCTCTTCCTTCCACTATAAATAATAACCCCACTCTCCTCCCTCCACAGCCAAAAAAAAAAAAAAAGAAAAAAAAAGAGAGCTTTTTCCGGCCGGGAATGATTCCGATCACCGGCCGGCGAAAATTTCCCGGCAGGCGATCACCGTAGCAGCGCACTGAGAATTCCAAAGGGATCGCATTGATCCGGAGCTGATTAATTAATTACTACACGCCGAAGCTGAAAAAGCTGCTGCTGCAAATTTCTTTTCTCTTTTGTTCTTTTGTTCTACTTTTCCGGTTATAATTATACGGATCATGCGATCTCTTTGGAATTTTCAGTTCGTAGCTTTAATTTTTTTTTTTCATGCCTGATTTCCGAGAGCCTCGTTTCTGTCCGGCGCGGCGATCGAGGTACGTAGAACAGGTGAGCGGTTTCTTTAATTTCCGTTCATAAATCGGTATTTTTTTTTCAGATTTTCATCCGCCATGAGATTAATTGCGGTACTGTCTGTGTTATATTTTCTTGTTTGGTTTATTGAGACGGAGAAGCGAATTCTCCAACATATAAATATATATCTTTTGCTGGTTTGTTTTGGGATCGAGTTTCGTGAGAATTAGAGACGACGTCGTTGATGGAAAAATGGATTTTCTGCTGTGAAGTGTGATGATCATGATTGGCTCGATAGTAAAAAATGGACTTTTTGCGCGCTCGAAGGTGATCAGTACTTCCGCCATTTTGTTTGGGTGTTGCACTTCCAGATTCGATCGGTCTGGGAAGCTGATCAGTAATATTTTATACGAAGAAAGGAATATCTACTTTTTGTGTAGGTGTGTCAACAATCCTTATTAATGGTATCTAACTCGCTCTTTCTGGATATATATTGTTTGTGAGTATGTTTTGGATGGTGGTTGGAATAAAGGTGCTTCTTTCTTAATGATAAGACATGTTTAGATGAAAGTACTGAACGTTTTTGTTAAGATCTATCAGATCGTTTTTTGAACACGAGAGAATTTTTAGTTCTGATGAATCGTTATCGTCAGGCCGAAGCAGCCTGTTGATTCCAAATTTTTGCCGATATTTTTATCCTTGTGTATATTTTTATTGCATGACCATGAAATGTTCTTAAGATAAGAGGAAAAGGAGATGATCAAGAGAAGGCGAAATCTCATCAGCAGTTGAAGTATGAATTTTTATACAGTACGTTATTAAGTAAAACGTCCTTCAATATCCATAAGAAGGAATATGGGAATTTCTTGCTTCATGATCATCAGGTAATTGCATGTGAAGTAAAAACGTTTTAACCATATCTTTCTACCATGATATTATATGAATGTTGAGAAAAAGTTGATATGCATGACGCCACACGTTATATTTGTAATGGATTATCACATGAGAGAAAGATCGAAAGCTTCAGAAATTCTAACTTTAGCCCAACAATCCTTAACTCCCCACATGGATGAGTGGCCCTTTGTGTGGCTATTTACAGGTACCCTTTGTCCAACAGTACTACTGTTGAGATTGCTGAGTTTTCTTTATGATTTGAACAAATGTGGTCCGCCAACTTACTGCGGTGTGGTTTATAAGCTTGGAAAGTGTGATTCCTGAAATTGTTTGCCTTTTCTGGGGATTACAACAATGACCGCAGACCTACCCAGCTATTGATCAGGCATGCATAACCATTACAGCTTGTTGCTGGAACGTCTCTCCCTTGGTGCTGGTTTTGGAGCTACCAGTGGATGGATTGTCGCAGCTCGAATCTTTTGTTCGGAAAGAAAACATTAAGTATTACTGCCTTTGGAGGACTCTTTCATTTTACTATGATGATGCCGACTTCTAACTTCTACAAGATTTTGGGGCTTGGATCTGTTGAAAATCTGAAAGAGAGGAGAGCTTAATCAGTTGTCTTCTTTTCAAGAGAAGTGTTCGAAGCAGATGAAAAAGGATTGAGATCTATTTCTTTTTCGTCGAAGCTCCCCATCCTCTACTCCAAGGTAGTACAAAAAATTTCTACTTCTAGATCTGTGCTGAAATTAACCTCTTGATAATTCTACAATCTTTTCTGCGAAGCTTTTGGACATATAGAACGGATCCTTGGACACCATGAATATTATTATCTGGGTATTATATGTAAGCAGAGAAGGTGTTATCCGAATGCTTGATATTTATTCTTCAAACTTCATGCACTTGTCGTTGTAGCAAAGCCTCAAGATTGGGTAGTAGTTCCTTTCTCGTATTAAATCCTCCTAATTATGTGGTGGTGGTCCTCCTCCTCTACCACTTTTCTAACATGTACATTCCCTGTCCTGCATCCTCATCCTTCCTGCTAAAGCATGGCCACTGACGTCCCACTCTTGCAGGTGGAGTTGGGATCTGTACGTGGTGATCTATCCTCAGGTACTTATTAGGCAGACCTGTTGCTCTTTGCCGACTATGATAATCAATTTTATTTAGTGTTACATACCTCAAAAGCGTTAACTTATTTCATGTTTTATTTTATGTCTTCTGAACATGCATGGATTATAAAGTGGTGGGTTGTACATATATAGAGGCATATATTTTCTTCCTCATGAAATTAATTCAGAAGGTGGCAATAAGGCATCCTGGGTTTTCTCTGATCAGTCAACCCACTGTCGACAAGCAATAACTGCTGCTGCTTCTGATTCTACTTCATGGGAGAGTCTTGCATGTGTCCCATTCTTGTATATTCATGAATGGGAAGAAGCAATGATATTGAGCCATACCCATACGGAGCTTCTTGGCCACGACCACTGATCAGGGCTTTCCTCGAACTTTTGTTCTTTGCTTTCGAGTAACTTTTGTGCTTTCTTTGTCAACTGAAAGCAGCTAGTCTCCCAGCTGTGAACAGGACCATGAGAAGTTCCATAGCAGGCCATGGCAGACAAGCAGATTTTTTCGTGTGCATGTACTTTATGTCCCATGCCACTTACATCAAATCGAATCATGCTTAGTGTATGGTCTCATGTGTATCGTGCTATAGATCACAATACGAAAAAAGTAGAAGTTTGTCTATTCGGTATCATTAATAGATTCCCAAATGGGTTGACTAAAGCTGCTGATCAGTAGAATAATCAGTATATTCGAGTGGAAGAAGTGGAACCATGTTGAAACCACTTGTAAACATGGATAGAAAGAACTGAAGTGAAGCTTATGAGTGCATGCATCTTGCACATCCGAGTGCATTTGTGCTTCAATATAAAAAGTCGATAATTTTTTATGGGAGAACAAATACGTATTACAAATTAACATGGTTATCAGAACCAATAATTTTGAGGATGACAAGAAGTATTTTCTACTTGAAATTCAATACTTTTCAGGGCAAAAAATATCCATTTTATTAACATGAATCTATGCTTTTTCTTTTTGAAGGAACCATATTCTTAAAACCAACGATAAGTTTTACATGATAAAGCAGTACTGGTTTGCGTGACTCCGGTCCCAGAAATCCTGAGTTGGAGTCCAACCCTAAGCCAACCTGCTACTTCCTTAAAAGTAGTTTTGGAGACTGGTAGAATAGAAGTCCAACCCTAGGCTAACCCACCTCTTCTGAAAAGCGAGTCCACCCATTTGAGTTATGACTCATGAGCCAGGTTTGCAGTATCGGATATATGCAAAGTATCAGACCTTAAAGAAATAGATACATTTCGTGGATACACATAGAAACACTATAAAACACATGTAAAAAGTATATATGTAGATATTATTGAAACATACTAAAAATTAGAAGAATATTTATTGGCAGTCATTTATGACTAGTAATTTCAGAAAACAATAAACCCCATAAATACCAATAATTCTAATTCAGCAGCTAACTCACAAATATTTATGCAGTTATAATATATTCAACAATTTATTAATCGATGTAATTTGACAGATGTACAGGTTAAAAAAAAATTAGTTATAACTTTCTTAGTCTACGATAACTTGTGTAAAAGACAAAAATAAAAGAGAAAATAGTAGCCCAAATTATACCAATGCTAAGAATACTTCATTTATATGAAGTCATAAAATTTATTTCTATCGATAACATTTTTAAATTTATTAGCATGATACAAGCACTGTATGGACAAGTTCTAGAAGTATATCATTTTCAAGTATTAAAAATCTTTAATATTAGAATATTAATACAAATCATAAATTCTATTGTAAGTTTACCAGCCGAAGGCTGATCAAGGTAGCTTGCTCCCAAGCTAAGTGCTTGCTTACGCTTTATTTAGTGGTCGGCCATCTTTTTTCTTTTCCTTTTTTAATATCCATAGTAACTAGTGAGTGCTTTCTAAGAAGGGCTGGGCTTGGAAGAAGAAAATGAAATACGAACAACCGCGCTGGTCGTAATAGATCGACTTTCATGCAAGTTCTTGCTCCAGCATGAAAATTCCATTTCAGGGAAGGACGACGTACAATGATACTTTCTGTTTCATCGATCCCTGCTTTGGTCTCTGGTTTGACGGTTGTACGTGCTAAAAATCTGGTACATTCCGTTTCGTTTTCCATCCTTGTCTTTCGCGACACTTCAGGTTTACTTCTTTTGTTAGGTCTCGACTTCTCCGCTATGATCTCCCCTGTAGTACATATAGGAGCTATTGCCGCTTCATTCCTCTTCTCTGTTATGATGTTCAATATTCAAATAGCGGAGATTCACGAAGAAGTATTGCGCTATTTACCAGCGAGTGGTATTATTGGACTGATCCTTTGGTGGGAAATGTTCTTCATTTTAGATAATGAAACCATTCCATTACTACCAACCCACAGAAAGACGACCTCTCTGAGATATACGGTTTATGCCGGAAAGGTACGAAGTTGGACTAATTTGGAAACACTGACCCTCTTCTTGTTCCTAGCTGTCTGTAACGAGTCCGGGAAGCATGAAATCTTCAATATGAGGGATCCCTCAAAATAGAGAAGGGCGGGCAGGGATTCTGCAAGAGCCTCCCCCCTCTTCCCGGTCAAGATAGATGGGAAGGAGACGGACATAACCAGCTTCTTTTTTTATGTACGTACACCTTTGTTTCAGGGTGGGGCCGCCCTCCCTCCTGCTAATCCGGCCATTTCCGAACCTGTCTTTCCCACCCTATTCAATTCAATAGAGGACTTCTCCATTCTTGCGATTCCTAGCCCTACGGTACGGCTAAATAGGCTCAATGATCTCTTTCTTCGATAGGCCGGCCCGGCGCTCCGCGTGGTTATATTCGTACATGTTCCGACTCGCCGGTCATTATCGATCTAGTGGCATGGCGAGGCGAAGGGGGGAAGCAACTACGAAACTTCGCCGTCGACCTCACTGAACCGACTTGCGTAGAGAATGAAATGCAGAAAAAGGGGAAGGGCTTTGGGCTCCTTTGATTTTTGTTTAAGGGCTGCTCGTGGTCGCCCTACTGAAGTACCAAAGGCAAAAGGGGCTTACATAGTCTTAGTGCCCTTAGAATCTAAGCTCTTTGAAGCGCCAGTAGTTGTAGCTGTGGCCACATCAACCCTTTCGTTCTTATCGCTCCCTCGCATTTGGCTATAGCGGAAACCTCCGAATCTAGAGCCTCTTGGTGTTCCAACCCAGTTCCAACAATGCACTTCTCGGACCGAGAAGTTGGAGAAAGCTAATAACTATTTCTTTATCAGTTGATTTTCCTTAAAACTCAACTATTAAAATCTTATAATTGGCACTTGTGAATGAATGAGCTGCTGTGACTGGAAAGACTGGCATTGTAACAAAAGAAAGGAGTTTCATATGTTTCTTACTTTTATTTATTTTCCATACCATAGAATTTTAAGATTCCTAGTTAATTTCTCAAATTGTTAAAATATCATATCTTATCGACCTTAATTTGTTTCCTCGACAAATCAGGAATATGCCCATACGTAATGCTACAAGGTTTGTTTCCTACAAATGGGAACTCCATCCGTGTGTTTTTAGTTTCTTTAACTGAGGAAACAGATAAATATCCGCCTGTATCGACCGTTTCTTATTGATACTGCAACCCATGCTCATTAGTGTCGGCTGGACATTCCCAGCTTTAAATAGCTAACTCCATGTAGGGCTATCAAACACTGCTAAAAAAGCAAGCTCCGCCGGAAGAAGGAATGTTATCCGCCAGCGAAATAATATTGGGTTGCCTGTTATGAACCGATTTACAGCCGAATAAACCGAAATCAGACCCAACCACCCACGGAATAAAAATCCGGCTGTTGGGCCTGATTTCAGAATGATTCATATGGGCCCCTTAGGACCATATGAAATAAAAATTCCCAATTTGAAAGGGGACCTAAGTTCCCGCTCCCTGTTACGCCCGTAATGCGAGTGCACGCCCTCTCCCTATTCCTGCTCCCGCCTGAAAACCGACGAAAATAGTCGAAGTACTCTTCTCGAGCGCGCGAACTCTGTCAGCCTGTTCTCTGGCTGAAAGTAGTCGAAGCACCTCCTCCAGCCTGTTCTCGGCACAAGTTCTCCTGCAGCCGAAGACCCAGCTTCCACAAACCCTAGGGGTTTAAAAATCCAGTCCATTCGAAGACTCTTGACGCGCGTTCTGGTGGTCTCCTTTGTGTTTCGATCGCCTTCTCGACGTCGAACTCCTCCGACCTCATCGCCGTCGATGGAAGGCCCTTGCCCCTCGCCATAGGTAATGTTATTTCTTCATATTTTAGCATTGATGGAATTTTAACCTATTTTGTTTATTCGGGTCGCTCTACTGTTTATCCTATTTTGTCATTCGGTTTTCTTTTTCATTGTGGAGGTGTTTGTGAAATTTGATTCTTCTAACAAAGAAGTAATATTTCCCACTTGTATTATTGTTTTCATTTTAGATGTTAGCTGTTTTGTTATTTGAATTGTTTGTGTTGATTGTATAGTTGTTGTTTTGTTATTTGAAGTATTTGTATGTGTTGATTGATTTTTAATTCGATGGTGCATGTTTTCTTCTTTCGATATAGAGGATTCAATGCATTTTACTTTTTCTTGGTTGTGCTCTCGGTTGTGTTTATTTCAGTGCTTCAAATTTTGTATGAGCTCGATGGTGTTTAATTATTTCCCTGCTTAAAATTTTATATGATGTTTTACTTTAATGGATTTGGTTTTTTTTCTCAGATGCTGATAAAATGCATATCATGTTTTTCTTTAATTCTCCCTCTCTCTCTCTCTCTCTCTCTCTCTCTCTCTCTCTCTCTCTCTCTCTCTCTCTCTCTCTCTCTCTCTCTCTCTCTCTCTCTCTCTCTCTCTCTCTCTCTCTCTCTCTCTCTCTCTCTCTCTCTCTCTCTCTCTCTCTCTCTCTCTCTCTCTCTCTCTCTCTCTCTCTCTCTCTCTCTCTCTCTCTCTCTCTCTCTCTCTCTCTCTCTCTCTCTCTCTCTCTCTCTCTCTCTCTCTCTCTCTCTCTCTCTCTCGGGCTCCAGCAGCCCCCTCTCCTTCAGCCCAATAGGTATTTGCATATTCTTTAAATTTATTTACCAATTTCATGATCTGTTAGTAGTTTGTACAATTTTACCTTATTTAATTTGAGTTTAATTAATTTTAGAGGAATCAATGCATAAATTTAGAGAGTTGTTCCCAAGTTATCAATCACCTGAGAGTCAGGATTAAAGCACAATTTGATCAATATGGCTTGATAAAATGTCATTTTAATGATGACTGAGGGTGCATTTGATGTAAATCCGATCTCAATGGAGGACATGGAGACTCAGACACCAGATTGGGCTGTTGATGGCATTGAGGCTTCACAACCACAAGAACCATGCGTCAAGCGTAAGATGAGAGCGATGTCATTCATGCCTGAGAAAGATGCAAGAATCGCAATCAAGGACGAACAAATGGACTCTGATGCGCAACATGACCTGACATATCTCATTGGAACACAAGTTCGGGCTCAACTACATTTTTCCCTACATCTCCAGTGGCGTGACCTCCCCACGGATCCATTCAAGGAGTGGTTTAGAGAAATCAAAGTAAGAGACAAAACAAGCAATTTATTCTTGTAATGTTCATAAGTACTAACCAAATTATTTTTTCTTTGTAGAAAAAATACAATTTTGTCAAGGCTGAGCCCGTGACTGAAGGCGTGTAGATGAAAGCTCTTCAGCCAGTTGTTCAGAAAATAGTACGAGACAACCGTATCTCGAATAAGAAGCCGTACTCTGATGGAAAGACCCCTAAGCAGCACCATCACTGTCCCATCAGAGGTATAACTCTTGAAAACTGGACATTGCTAGTTAAATGTTGGGATGATGTTAGCAAGAAAGAGATTGATGTGAAGAACAAGGCAAACCGACAACTTTTGAAGATGACACACGCGATTGGGACTAAGTCCCTTGCCTGTTTTTTTAGAAGAAGAGGTATTTATATGATTTTTTTATTAGTCTTGTCATCAATATTTCTATTTTTAAACTTTGCACAATACTTATTCTAGGAATTTAAATTATATGCACCGACAAACTGAAGGTCCGAACTTCATGCTTTTGAGATCTTTCCTTAAGGCGCACAAGAGGAAAGATGAGACATATCCTGATGAAGAGATAACAACATTATGTGCAGGTTATCAGGTTCCTTTCAACTTAATTTCATACCAAGTGCATGCTTTAATTAAGTGTTGTTTCTTATGCAGGAGGAGCTTGTCTGGAGTGCAACTGAGCAACATGTCCACAACTTGGCGGACCACGCGGATTTGACACTTATTATAGATGAGGTATTTGGGGGCCACCACGAGGGTTATAAGAGAGGACTTGGCACTGGTGCTCCACCATGTACGGGTGCGGCTACAAGAACACTAGAATACTTAGCTCTACAGGAACAACTGCAAAAGGAAAGACAAGACAATGAATTATTGATGGACAAAATGCAGTTGATGGAGACTCAGTTGCAAGAACTCAACCGGCGGTGAGCATTTCTGTTGTCGCCTACAGGTTAGTATTATTTTCAATACATAATTCATTATTAATGTTATATATTTCTTTACGGCTTAGCATTGAACTTATGTTGATGTGCAAGGTATTCTAACCAACAGGGGAGCGATCACTCACACAACCGTACAGTCGTCGTCATTGTGTTGTATATATATTTTTTTACTAGTTTAAACTATTGTATATTTTTTGTAATGAATTAGTATAAAATACTTAAATGTAATTTATATATTTTTTGGCTGTCATTTGTTGGTTAAATTAGTTTTTAAAATATACATTTTCTATACAAACAAGTAAATTAAAAATTAATTTTTTTTTAAAATTTGTTCGCCGACAGTTTGACTGTCGCCAGAAAGGACCGTTATAATGATCACCACCGGCTGTTAAATCTTGCCAATGGTGGAAACTCACTCCGTCGGGGGTTTGTCATTGTCAGCGGAATGGCGTTTTTGCCTACGTGTGGGATCCATCGACGGAGAGAGACTCCGCCGACGTTGATAAGCCATCGACAGAATGACTCTCTGTGGATGTCAAAATGTCATCGATGGAGTCCTTCCGCCGACGGAAGTTTGCTCCATCGGTGGAATCCTTCTGCCGACGGAAGTTTGCTCCCTCGACGAAAAGTTGCTCCGCCGATGAATTTCAGAACCAACCGCTGATGGAGTGAAAAAAACCAACCAGGGGTTGTTTTCGTCGGCGAAACCATTCCGCCGACGTTTCACTGGCTGACGATGCATCACCCACCAGCGAAACATCTGCCGGTTTGGGCTTCTTCACTGACGAATTCAACCACCGGTGGAGCATGTTTTTTAGTAGTGAAAAATATATAAATGGATAGGAAAAATATTATTTCGTTTATTGCGTGAGACTTTGAACAACATTCTATTTATTTCGTAGAGTACTCTTCTATTGTTTTCCATGGAGCCTGTCAATTAGGCATACCATCTGCATAATAATAATCCATAGGGTAAGTTAGTAATCAGGTAAATAAATGGATAAAAGGTAATTAAATTCAAAATATATTAAAAATGCAAAAAATAAAAAATCTAAAAAATTTGTAAACATTAAAAAAGCATAAAATATTTAATAAAAATTTTAAAGTCAAAATAATGAACTTAGATAACTTGAATATCAAACATTTCTTCTCTACAAGTTTTTAAACACTTCCAAATTTCTTGCTTTTCTGACCCGCGCCTGCGCGGGTTTCTCCTTTGTTGCTGCTCGACCAGCCGCGGCTTAGTGCAATTCTCTCCCGTTGCTCTTCTCGTTCTTTGTTATCCATTTTCGTCTCCTGCCATAAAGTAAGTTTCTCTTCATTTGTTTGTTATGTTACTTCTAGTCAATTAACACGGTTTGTCACTTTGTCTTCTTATTTTAATTTTCCTTTTATTTGTTATTTCATCTTCCGTTTAGAGTCAACGTGTTAGAGAAATCTTTAGAAGAAATTGATGTGGGGATTTAGGGAAGAGGGAGGCAGCGGTGTGAGGTGGAACGATTTTGAACACTGCAGCGTGGTGGTCGGGGTTTTCCTAAGCCTCACGCAGATCACACGTTTTGGGTGAGAAATAAAGAAGACGTTGCTCAAGCACACTTTAACGGCCCGTGGTTCTTTTGTTAATCGCTTCTGGCTGTCAATTCTAAGCAGAACCTGTATTGACTTGTATCAAAGACTCCATCTTTGCCAGTACCTTCTCCGGTATATCAGAACTTACAGAACCATTTTCTGCTAGTGGTTTTCTCAAATTCTGCTACATAAACTTTTTTGGGTTGCTCCGACTTTAGCTCATTCGAAATAGGTAGTGATGTACTTTATTCCAATTGTTCTACACTTTGATGGATGCTCAGAAGCTTGTTTTCTCTATAAGGTCATCCATTGCATCCAAATCATTGAAGTAAGGAAAACTTTTACATGACAAAATAATCTCACACGGGCTTCAAAACAACATCTTTTGGTCCAAAAATATCATAAACTTCTACATCACATTCCATTTATTTAAGGCCGCATGGCTAGTTTTTCTGACAATAGAGAACCCGTTGGATATCTCTCTTTGGAATGGACTTTTGGCTGCCTTCTCCAAGAACCACTTGTATGATGACTCACTTCAACTATTTAAGAGATTACAGACATTTTCTTATATCAAACCTGACAGTTACCCATACCCAAGCGCTATAAAGGCCTGTGGAGGACTTGGTAAATAATGATATGGTAGAGAAATGCATGCTCAAGTGGTCAAATTGAGCATCTGCCTTGATGTGATTGTTACAAGTTCTCTTGTGGGTATGCATGCTAAGTGTAATTTATTTGAGCCGGCCATTCAGCTGTTCAAGGAAATGCCGGAAAGAGATGTAGCTTGTTAGAATACAGTGATCTCCTGCTACTACGAAGATAGGCAACCCAAAAATTTCTTTGAAATGTTTGAAGAAATGAAGAACGATGGGTTTGAACCTGGCTCAGTGACTTTCACAACTGTCTTTTCTGCTTGTGCACGACTTTCAAAAAAAGAAGGGGAAGGAGATTCACAAGGATTTGATCAGTCGTGGGTTTCAGGTGGACAAGTTTGTTAGTTCTGTTATTGTTGATATGTAAGGAAAATGTGGATGTTTAGAGATGGCTAGTGAGGTTTTTGAGCATATTCCACGAAAAAGTGTGGTCTGTTGGAACTCTATGATTGGTGGATATGCTTTGCATGCTGACAGTCATTCATGTTTGGAACTTTTTGTGAGGATGAATAAGGATGGAGCAAAACCCACTGTGACAACCTTAAGTAGCTTGTTAATAGCATGCTCAAGGTCAGCTGACTTGCGTTTAGGCAAGCTAATTCATGGTTATATTATAAGAAACCACGTTGAAACTGATATTTATATTGACTGCTCACTGATTGATTTGTATTTCAAATGTGGAAGTGTTTGTTCAGTTTTTGGGTCTTTCATGTTTAAAACAGATACCATATCATGAAATGTGATGATTTCTGGTTATTCAGCAGTTGATAGTTATTTTGATGCTCTCAACCTTTTCTATGAAATGAGAAATAATGGTGTCAAACCAGATGCTGTGACTTTTGCAAGCATTTTACCTGTTCACAATTAGGAGCTCTTGAAAAGGGTAAGGAGATCCAAGATTATATTATAGAGGACAAGTTTGCCTCTAATGAAATTGTGATGAGTGCCTTGTTGGAAATGTATGCTAAATGTGGCTCTGTCGATGATGCGCTTGAAGTTTTTAATAGGTTACCTGTAAGAGATTTTGTCTCATGGACTTCAATGATCACAGCATGTGGCTCCCATGGACAGGCAGCAAAAACTTTGGACCTTTTTCAGGAAATGCAGAAGTCTGGTGTGAGACCTGATCGTGTTACATTCTTGGCTGCCATGACTGCCTGCAGCCATGGAGGTTTAGTTGATGAAGGTCGTTCTTACTTTAGCCAAATGATTAACATTTATGGCCTTGAAGCGAAATTGGAGCACTGCTCTTGGTTAGTAGATCTTCTTGCATGGGCAGAAAGATTGAATGAAGCTTATAACATCATTCAGAGTAATCCTGCAATGTGTGCTGATGTGGGTTTACTAAGTTCTCTTCTTTCTGCATGTCGTTTGCTTGGAAATCTGGAGTTGGGAATGAACATTGGTGAGCTTTTTATTGAGAGGATCCTGATGGTTCTTCAACATATATCATTCTATATCTCATGTCTGCCTCTGCACAAAAGTGGGAGAAAGTGGGGGAAATAATAGCAAAGTTGAAGTGGAGGAGATAAATTGAGAACCCTGGTTGTAGTTGGGTTGAGGTTGATACGAGAATGCACTCTTTCTTTGTCCAAGATAGATCACATCCAGAAGCAGAGCTGATATACGAATGTCTTGGGAATCTTGTTAAACAAATGGAACTGGATGACAAGGAAAAATTAAATATGTACAATGATCTTGTTCAGTTGCACTGATTAGAAGAGAGCATCTCAAAACATTTGTTAGATTTAGTGAAGGGAGATAGAAGATGAGGGAAAAATGAAAAGATAGGAAGAAGGGGAGGAGAGAAGGAGAGAAAGAGGTTGTAAGGTCCTCATGACCTACAACCTTAAAACATGTATTAATAGATCCGAAAATACAAAATTACAATGATGCCATTCATGGCTTGAGGAGCAAGTAATCTAAACAATAAACAAATAATTACTAACTGAAGTTTAGTAAAATTACTAAACTACCTTTGACTCTTAACAACATTTATTCATTTGTTTTTTATCAATAATGGGCGAGGCAATACTAGAAATGTTGGATTGCCAGGAAAACAACTAGGGAACCTTCAGAAGGGGGAATCTTGAGGAAGAACCTAGCAATATTTTTCGAATTTGGTACAAAGAGAATTCTGATGGTGAAAAATATTGATATTTCCTACCTGGAGCCACTCAATAAATTTGGTACAAGATGGTTCACAAAGCAATTCAGCTGCCATATTTGCTTTTGGGCTGTGTGCTTTTTTCTTCTTTGGTTCTTTGTTTCCTTTTGTCTCCAGAAAGTATTTATAGAAAAATGTAGGGAGGACTTCCAATATTAGTATACATAATTCATTCTTGATGTATTCTTGTATACTAAATGCTGACTATAATTTTTTCTTGCCAAGCTAGGTGCATAATAGATTTAGTAAAGGAAGATAGAAGATGAGAGAAAAGTGAAGAGATAGGAAGAAGGGAAAGAGAGAAGGAGAGAAAGAGGTTGTAAGGTCTTAATGACCTACAACCTTAAAATATGTATTAATAGAAACCAAAAATACAAAATTACAATGATGCCATTGATGGCTTGAGGAACAAGTAAACTAAACAATAAACAAATAATAACTAACTACGTGATGCAGGACAGAATAGGGTAGAGGGGAAGGGAGAGAATAGAAGAGAAGAAATAGAGTGAAAGAGGATGAAAAGGAAGAAGAAAGGGGAAGAAACCAGAAAGATCGAAGTTTTAATTCAATTTATCATCAAACGTAACAACATCCATAAACCATAGCCTATTTGTTTTGAAGAGATTGGTTTCATTACATGTGGGATTAATACAGTGGCTACAATAGCTTAATACTTCGCAGTCTGAGAGGCTTGAACTCGAGACCTCCTGCAACACACCCCTCGGTGTTACCACTGCGCTATGAGCTTCACAACCATAGCCTATTTATAGGCTAAGTACATAACTAAATAAAGAGTTTGTAATCTAATATAAGACTGAATAAAATACTAGACTAATGAATCCCCTTAATTCAAACCTAATTTTGCTACCAAATCCCTAATTACAATAGAACTCTTGTACCTCTTGCATCATTCCCCCCTGGCTGAAAAGAACTTGACACCGTCGAGTTAGACTGCAAATAGGTCTTCCACAAGGCAAAGGCTAGTTGAAGATGTGCAGCTGCATGGATCCAAGTATCATCAGTGGAGGGGCGATCTACTAAACGCGCAAAGAAACGATAAGCACCAACAAAAGATGAAGTCACATGTGTGTCATCCAGAATGTCCACAGAGATATTGTGTGGAGCAAGGGGCGACGTCGAAAAACCTGGAACAATCATTGAGGATAGACCAGGAACGAACCTTTCCAGGGCTCAGAAAAAGAAAACTTGGCCAATGCTGTAAATTGAATGTGGAAGTCCATGGTCGACACTGCCTCTGCTGTGGCTTTGTGTTTGCTTTTCTGAGGTGTGTTCTCGTTTGTAAAGTGTGCAATTTGGTTCATTTCGCCATTATATATATGACTCCGGTTATATTGTACACACACCAATTGATCATTGCAGCTTCTAGGCAAGAATCAGCTCAAATATCTCTCAGATGCAGAGATTTTATAGGCTGGAACCAGATTTGGTCTTGGCTCAAATATCTCCAGAATGTTGCTCCAGTATTTCACAACTATATTGCAGCAAGGGAAAGATTTTTGATAGCATCCAATGATCACAGTCATATATATGCAGAGGAATGACTATATTTGTAGAGGTTTTCTTGCTATCATCTTATCAAGTAATAAGACAAATTCTAGCTGGTATTCACCTGATGAAACTTTGATACCGTTTCTCTCAATTGTATATTTAATTTGTATATTAAGAAATGTGTATGTTTCTATTAAAAAGTAATCCCTTTTATTTGTCTATTCAAAGTGAATGTCTGATACTTAATGATGAGGTACTTAGCAACCACATTGTGCAATTGCCTTTGTAATAAGGTAATTGAACATCTGTAAGACGTTTTTTCTCTCAGTAATAGTGATAAATAATGAGGACCAGGATGGAAACTGAAACTGCTGATACTTATGAATAAATAAATACATACAACAACGAAATTACTCTTTTGGTAATAAAGAAAAGGTCCAGTTCTTAACAAATAGCAGCCACCTAGGAAAGAAAAATGCAGCCTAGTTTCAGCTGCCATTATTTACATCCAAGAAAAGAAATTTGAAAACGAGAAAAACAATGCATGCAAATCTTATTTCTGTTGGCACTGGACATTCAATTCATCCAGAAGCAAAACCTTATCTTTTCCTTTTCTTTTCCTATTTGGGGGAAACTTAAATGATTGATTGATCTAATCTTTGGGCTCTGACCCAGGGAAACAACAGGATATGTAGCGAAGTTGACATTTTTGACAATTGGAGCAGGTGCAGTTATCAATTTATTATTGTTATTCAAATAAAAAGGATACAAGTAATTATCAATTGAAGTTGAGGCCCTTTAATTGTTTTGCACCACCTGCTAGTGCACCACGCAGATGAGGATTGTAGGTCTCACTGGAGGAATTGCTTCAGGGAAAAGCACAATCTCAAATCTTTTCAAAGCCACTGGCATTCCTATTGTTGATGCGGACGTTGTCGCACGGGTCTCTTCTTTTACCTACTTCTCATAGTGTAATTTTTTTTGTCATCCTTCATGATTTCTCCTGAGGAGAAACATAAGAAACCATATATGAGAGCCCGAAGCTCTGACTTCTGAATACTCCCTTTAGGGCTAATTTTAACGAGTGGGGTTTATTTCTGAGCTGATTAGGTAATTGATGTCCTTCTAGGATGCATTGAGGAAGGGCACTGGTGGGTGGAAAAGGGTGGTACGTGCATTTGGTGAAGGAATTTTACGTGATGATGGGGAAGTTGACCGTGCTTTCCTCGGGCAAATTGTATTCTCTGATCCTGATAAGCGCCAACTCCTGAACAGGTAAAGGCATATTATCTTTACTAGTTTTTTTATCAGTATATTTTAAATGAAAAATGATATCAGTACTTTGACATTTTACTGTGGGGTTTTACATCCTGATGTGGCAGTCCTCCTGGCAGCCTAGTTGGCATTCCAGATAAGGTCTGGGGTTTCCCTATAGAATAGGAAGATAGTTCCTATTTTATTTCTTACTTGGACTACCAACGAGGATGCCACGTCATACTGTAAAAACTCACAGTAAAAAGGCACAGATCATATATCACCCTTTATTTTAAATTAAAGTACACCATCAGGGAGAAAGATGAGATCATCTCTCAAGGGCATGGATTTTTGAAAAGCTTTGGTGGCCATTTGGATTGCAAAGCTTGTTTTCAAGTCTAGAATTTTCATCTGATCGTAATGATTAATATGGTTCATGGTTTTGTGCACTGCCTATGTAAATTATCTAGTTTTATGAATGTACACAATAACCATTTCTTTGAAAACACTAGAGCTATCTAAGACATCCTACCATGCGAATCTGCATACAGGCATTTCTTGTTTGTTTTTTTACTGAACTACCTTTTCTGTCCGTTTCTGCTAATATAAATCTCTCCACCACTAAGAGGACGAAACCTCAAGTAGGTCCAAAATCCTTATGCCATTATTTTTCTAACTTAGCCAATTTGTTATTTGTTGAAAATTATCAGGGAAAAAAAAAGAATACTTTCCTCTTTTCTTAGTAAATCGCTTCTTGTTCTTCAACAAATCCTTGAAAACCTTGGTTAAAACATTCAACATTTCCATGGAGGCACAAGAGGCGACGCGAGAGGCGACACGAGAGGCGACGCGGGAGGATCGGCAAGGAAGAAGACCGATCCCCCTCGCCAACAGATCTGAGAACCGAGGACCTCAGGAGAATGCTACGGAAGATTCGAAAGTAGTCGAAAAGCGGAAGAGAACTTATAATGAAGAACAAAAACCCTTGGCAGCTGCAACTTCGACATATCTTTACTCACGGTTACCTTCGAATCTTCAAGGCGCGTAATCTGCATTTCTGTGGACAGGGGAAAAAGGGTCCTTCATTCGTATCCCGTTTTAGGTTGGTGAGCTATTCTTGGACCAGATTCGAGCCATCTTGGACTCACGACAAACTAGGTCGAAAGAGGTATGGTGGGAGGACTCCCATTGTGCGATTTTTACTTTCAATCGGCAGACGCAAAGTCCTAGTAAGGATCTATCTGCCGGAGCATGGCTCAGATGGCATTTCCCCCTGGAAATGCCTCGTCGATGCTTTCCTGAAGCTTTTCCCTGCTGTTACAAAGGATGCTCCACACTTCCCCTTGTTATGACCAATCGTCCCTGCAGCAACATACCCAAGGATAGTCAGTCGAAGCTGAAGGAGAAATGGGAGCACAACAAGCTGGGATTGGCTAATGGCATCATTGCCAAGCTTGATTGTGCGCCCCATGAAGCGAAAAAATTGGGCCTTTGGGTGCGGAATCGCTGGGAGAATGGCTTATTGTAGCCCAAGACGTAGACATGAGAGATAGACTCCTCTGCTGGAATGCCGAGGACGAATTTCAGTGCTGGGAGATGCGGAAATGGGAGCAAATAGAAGCGACTGGACCCCTCTCCTTGTGGATCCAAATTTGGGGGGTGCCCCCTAAATTATGGGAGTCGGATGTTTTGGCAAATCTGGCAAACTCCTTCGGCAACCTTTTGGTTTTTGATGAGGCGACCAGTAGCAAGCTGAACATGGCTTACGCGCGAGCCAAAGTCAGGCCTAGGAAATGGCCGATCGAGGAGCAATGGACAGATGTGGAGGTCGATGAAAAATTCTATGTCGTGTTAATTTGACCTGAACCTCTAATCCCCCCTTTCGAAGTGGTTTGCAGACACCTTGGAGAAGATGAAGATGATTCCACAACTCGGTCCTTCGCTGCCATTGACTGAGTTGACTCAGTGACTCGGCCTAACCCGGAAGTTCACCGTGTTGACTTGGAAACTCGAGGCTCTCCATCTCTTGGCCCATGGGTGGACCCTTCACCCATACAGATGCTGCTCCAGAATGGTTCCCCTTCACAACATACTTCTATTGCTCCCCCTCACTAGTACAATCATTCCACCCGAGCCCCCTCTAAATGACTACTGCAATCCTTCTTTGAACAACCCAACTATCTCCTTCCATAATTATGCTGTTTCTACCGTACCTCCTCAAGCCGAACCCATGATTTTTGCCCCCAATCACCCTCTCAACAGTCCCTGCCCTGTCCTTAATTCTGAACGAGATAGTGCTTCACTCAATCTCCTTGGTCATGCTACCCAAAACCCCCAGAAAATACCACCACTCGTCGCTCATCCAGTGATAGTGTCCAGGACTATTTCTTTCTCTCTCCATTCAAAAAACCATCAACTTTCTCTCCTATCAAGCCATTAAACACCTTAAACACCCCAAGAACTTCCTACTCAAAGCGTAAATCACCTCCTTGTCAGCCTATGTGAAACGGGGCGCGACTTCCCTAAACTAAAATGTGCAAAATGCATGGAACACGGACAAATGCTAAACTTCATTTGAGAAATTGAAGCAAGTTGTGGTGGAGGAACCCGTATTGAAGCTAGCCGACTTCAGTAAGCCATTTGAGGTAATTACAGATGCCTCTAACTTTGCTATTGGGGGTGTTTTTGAACAGGATGGGCACCCTATTGCATTCGAAAGTCGGAAGCTAAATGAAACCGAACAACGATACACTGTTCAAGAGAGGGAAATGACAACACCTGGAGGCACTACCTATTGGGTCCAAGTTCGTGGTAAAGACGGACAACGTTGCCTCAAGCTACTTCCTCACACAAAAGAAGTTGAGCCCGAAGCAAGCACGTTGGCAAGACTTCTTAGCGGAATTCGATTTTGAAATCGAGTACAAATCTGGAAAGACTAACAACGTTGTCGATGCACTCAGCCGCAAAGCCGACTTCACAAGTGTAGCCGCTGTGACTCAGGTTAGTACCTCTATACTTGATCGAATCCTTACGGGGCTGCGGAGTGATGCCATGACATGTCGTTTGGAACAAGCCGTAATCATGGGGGAAATAAGACGCTTTTGGGTTAGCGACAGACTGCTATACACGAAAGGGAAACATTTATTTGTACTGAAATATGAGGGTTTGCGCAAGGAGTTCCTACGCGAGTTCCTTGATACCTTGTGGGCTGGACATCCTGGCCAAAGAAGGACTATTGCACTTTTGTCTAGGCACTATTATTGGCCTGGACTTGATGCTGATGTTGAGGAGTACGTGCGCACCTGTTTGGTATGCCAACAGGACAAAGTTGAGAGGCGAAGACCTGCTGGCCTGCTGGACCCTCTTCCCATTCCCAAGCACCCTAGGGAGTCCGTAAGCATGGACTTCATTTCTGGCCTAAGCCGAGTTGAAGGCCTTGGTTCCATTTTGGTGGTGGTGGATAGATTCTCCAAGTATGGAACTTTCATAGCCATCTCTAACGATTGCACAGCTGAAGAGACAGCCAAAACATTTCTGTCATATGTGGTGAAGCTTTGGGGCGTGCCAGAGACGATTATAAGCGATAGAGATCCAAGATTTACTGGTAAGTTTTGGTCTGAACTTTTTAAGTTTGCAACTACTCTTAACCTTTCTACTAGCTTTCATCCGCAAACGGATGGGAA